>KZ108383.1:0-35112 GCA_002116355.1 Dothistroma pini CBS 116487
CAATCATGATACTGCGCTTTTGTTAGATTGCTAGGCGGAGTAGCGGGAGGATGATCGCATACCCATGGTGACGTGGTCGGCCGACAATGGATGCTGTGATGGGTGTCAGCTCGCCTGGGCTGCCAGGTGTCGATAGCGGTGTCACTTACGGAAGACAGCTCGTGGCGCATCGTCACCGGCGAAACCGGCCTTGCACATACCGGAGCTGTATCGTTGTCAGCTCATATATCCTTCTCGCCCAATGTCTCTTGTCCCTCCACGCTCGATCGTGGTTGTGTATACTCGGATGACGTCGAAGGGTAGCTGAAACAAACTCGCAGGAGGTGGTGCGAACTCGCAGGGGTTGGTGGACGTGAGCGCTCTTACCCATTGTCAATGACCAATGCGGCAACCTCTTCTGTAGGACGCATTCAAATTAGTCATGTGGTCTGCAAGCAGCATTGCCGCCTAGGGGATGCGATTGGGGGGGGGGAGGCAACAATAGAAAATCGGCGAGCTTACCTTCCATGGCGGCGGTGATAGGTGGGCGTTGAAGTTGAGTGAAGGGTCGTGAGATGCTCTGGTGGCCTCACGGATGTAGTGCTCGTGGGATAGACTTGCTCGTGCAGGGTTGTCAATGGGTGGAGGTCGAGTTGCGGTGTAATGAGAAGAAGCGTGGATTCTGAGGAAGGCGAGAGGAACGCTCGGACTTCAAACGGACTGAGCCACAATCGACAGCGGAGGCGCTAAGGGGCGGCGAGGACGATTTTGTTATGTCTAGAACTCCCCGAAGCAGATCGAGAATTGAACTACTGATGAGTGACAGTGCGCTCGAAGCACAGGCATGGATGTACATCACTATGACTGATCCAATCTCGCTGCCTAGTAACCATCTGGTTCTCATATCATCTGTCTCTCGCCTCATTACGCGTTGCCAAGAGACCCTTCCCAGCTATATTGTACTGCCTGCGGTTGTGTCTGGCGGATCCGACGGGTGACAGGCTTGGGTTGGTCGATGGCGAGCAATACGCCTGAGAAGCAAGATCGGATTGATGTGGCAGACCTCGATAATGCTGTCAGCCTCTTCATCCGACGATACACCTTCCTCAACACCTCAATCACTGAATTTCGAGCTGTGTGTCCTGTCGACGCCTTTGTGGCTGCCCTCCTGCCCCGCACCCCGCCATTTGGCAACATTTCTCAACCGCTCCTCAGTGCATGTGTATGGTCTTCATCGCCAGACCATCGACTTGATCTCAACGAGGCTCAAGGCTGCGGACAGCAATGCCAACACTTCTCTGATATCATCACGTGCTTCTCAGCGTCTCATCGTTCCAGACCGGTCACAAAGTGGCGCAGAAACTCCCAGAAGGGGCTAGAGCAGTGAGGAATTTCTGGTCAAGTACTCAAGTGAATGGTAGTATAGCTTTTCTGTTCGTGGTTCAACTTGCATAACTACACTACCCTGCTGCAGAACACCAGAAATCCGTGAGAGATACCACAGACCACGACTTCAACATGGCAGGCCAAAAAGAATCCCTCAACCAACTGCTTCAATGGAGCACCGAGAACTCCGTCAACGATGGCCAGAAACGCGACCCGACACAAGGCATCACACAAGAAATGATCAACGAACTCATGGGCGGCCCATCAGACGCAGACCGGATGCGCGACGCCATGACCGCAATCGTTGCACCCATAGACCAGATCGATCTTGACAACAAGTTAATAGCATGGGACAACTTCGAGCAACTCATCGAAAACATCGACAACGCAAACAACATGGAGCCGATGGGTTTGTGGGCACCTCTCATCCAACAACTCGACAACGAAGAACCAGAGATGCGCAGGAATGCCGCTGCGTGTTGCAGTACTGCGGTTCAGAACAACATTAAGAGTCAAGAGAAGCTGTTATCGATGGGCGCTGTGCCAAAGCTCGCGAAGTTGGCAGTGGGGGATTCGAATCTCGCGGTGAGGAAGAAGGCGATCAGCGCGCTGAGCAGTACTGTGAGAAATTTTCAGGCGGGCATGGATGAGTTGGAGAAGAGCTTGCCGGATAGTGTGTGGACACGGAAGCAGGGAATTGATGCCGCGGATATGGAGGCTTGCGATGAGGTGATACAGAAGCTGAGAAATAACTCCGCAGCCAGGGGCTAGCTACTAGTCCGAAGAGGATGGCACAGTGGATGGACTGGCCGGGCCAGACTTTGAAGACCAGAGAACCGGCAGAAGCTGCAAAGACCTCTCCGGTCTCAACTATGACGATGATGACTGAACAAAGCTTTAGACAAGATAGCTATAATGCATCGTAAGCGTTCGGTATTCGACGTTCCTGATTCCATTATCGACGCGCAATTTGCCCCACCGCTTTCACCTGACATCTTCACAGTAGAGTGACTCTGCCCCATCTCACCCCCACTTGCCCATGTTCATCGCTGACGCCGATACTGAAATCGATCTTCCAATGCTTCTTAAACGCCAAGAGATGTCGTCGTCGCGCTAAGCACTGTCGCTCAGCGGAGACATGAAGCAAATGCAGATTCAGTAACCACCGAGACATGACAGAAGGAGAGAGAGCTTCTACCTTTTGATCTGTCTTCCATATCCCTTTTCGTGCGGCTCTCTGCCCCTCTGCTCACGCCAGCAACTTCGTCGTATAGGTCCGACGATCGACCTTGACTTCCTCAAACTCTAACGCGCTATCGATATCCCACCTCTCCTTGATTAGCATTCTGAGCTCTTCCACATCATCCGACCAGTTCCAATTCATCGAAGTCCGTAGCCTCAAAACCAACTTTGTGCGGTATGTTGGAACGCTCGTTGTGCCAATCTCCAAGATAAAGTTGTCGATACTATTGGTTTGTTCGAAATTCGCATCTCCCGACCGATGCCGTCGCGACGATCACATGCAAATCCCGTTCGGAAAAGAATGTACTTGACTCCGCGTGATGCAAAAAAAATCGCGCACGAACGAAAAGCTTCACTTCCGAGTCTATCTAGCCATTTCGTGCAGTCGTTGGGATCATAAAGCCGAGCTTGAGCACGTGGCCAGACAATTCCAATTGGAGAGGGACGCTTTCAATGAGCACGCCCTTCGAACGTCGACGATGACCGTCGAAAAGCAGCAAGATCCTCTCGATACATATATATGACCTATGGCGTTTCGATATGATATTTGTTACGGCGACATACGATTGCCCCTCAGAGTGACCTATAGATGCCACCCCGAACTCTCCACCTTTAACAGACGTCCTGGCCTGGATGGCGCAGCCAACGTCGAATATTTGGCTTTGGCTTCTACGTCGTTGCAACATTTCCTGCTTACGGTTTCAAGCCGTCTGCATGATCTGTGTCTCGCGAGGCCGGCCAGACCAGGGCGATTGTTCTTTTTTGCTCGTCTCTACGACTTGGTCGTATCTTCGCTATGGCTACGAGCCTGGAAGGATATGTGATACGGGGAGAGCAATGCCATCCAGCGGTTGTTCGGGGTCTAATGGCAACGTTGAGAGGATTTTGTCCTCATGACGGGAACGATGAGCTGTTGATTCATTTAAGGATGGTATCGTCTTCATGTGAATGAACAAGGCGTCGAGCCCTTGGACCCAGGATGATCGTTCTTTTGTTTTTTGCTAGAGGGAGCGCATATAAACAATTCAGACGCAGCGCCATATAAGAATGAAATCTCTTCGACAATCATCATCGTAAAGGCCGTTGTAGCTGTACATCATATCTACTAGGGATAAGAGTGGCATATCATCTCGCCACTTCTTCTGAAAGCAGGTCATCCGTCCGCTGTATCCACAACCGATCAACGCCGACGCTATGCATTCGTAATCCAAAGATACACCGCTTCATTGTCAGCCTGACCGTGCCTTATATCCTGGGGGCGTTGGTATGGACGATCATCTACGTCCAATCCTTCTTTCTGGAGTGTCTGCTCTTATTGTTGCGCACATTGTGCACCGCCGGCTCCATCATCCTCGTCCTCCCACTCTGCGCCAGCAGCTCGAGGATCATCTGAGCCAGCACCGAAGCCTTCGAGACTGTCGACGATCTCAAACTGGACTTCGTCAACCATCTCAGGTGTCTCGCCGGGACCGAACTTGACTTCCTCTGCGGGTGGGAGGACCGCCTTGACTGCATCGACAGCCTTTTGGTCCTTGAGCCATCCGTCCTCTGGGAAGTTGATCTTGATCGAGAGGTAAAGATCTCCTCGTGCATCGGAGCGCTTATGTGGCATACCCTCGCCGTGCACGATGAGGACTTCGTCGGGTCGCAGAACTTTGCCTTCAGGTTGCACGACGTGGAGTTGTATGCCGCGGCCATCGAGGTGTTTGAGCACAACTCTGTTGAAGCCGGTCAATGCCTCCGACAGACTGATCTCGAGCTCCGCATGAAGATCTGCACCCGCCCGGTTGAAGACTTTGTGCTGCTCCTCCGCCAGCTCGAAGATAATGTCTCCAGGCTCCGAGTCGTCAGGATCCTGATCTGCCTCGCCTGCCAATACGATGTGCTCGCCTTCCCGGCTTCCTCGCGGGACGTATAGCTCCAGTATTTTCTTCTGCTTGGTTGTCCTCTCGCCCTTGCACTTCTTGCACTTGTCCTTATCCGCATACCAGCTACCTTTTCCAGAGCACGTCGTACACGGCACCGTCGCCTGCGTCACCATACCAGGACCGACAGGTTGTAGCTTCGTGATGCTTCCTCTCCCTCTGCAGGTATCGCAAGTCTTTGCCTTGACCTTCTCGTTCTTTCCACCCGATCCACTGCAATGCGAACAGATCACATTCTTCGTCGACGCGAACTTGGTCGTCTTGCCCTTGTACAATTCTTCCAGCGTCACCTCATACTGCTGCATCTCATTCTTCCCCTTTCCTCTCCGCCTCCTAGGTCCTCCGCCCATGCCACCACCCGTCCCGAAAGTATCTCCGCCCATGCCTGGCATACCACCCATTCCTTGCCCGAACATTTGCGCCAGGATGTCGTCGAGGTCTGGTCCTCCGCCGGGGAAACCGTTCTGGCCTTTTTCGAAGGCAGCCATGCCGTGCTGGTCGTACATGGTGCGCTTTTCATCGTCGATGAGGATTTCATAGGCTTGCGAGACGGCTTTGAACTTGATGTCGGCTTCTTCACGTTGGTCCTCGGGGACCTTGTCAGGGTGCGACGAGAGGGCGGCGCGGTGGTAGGCTTTCTTCACTTCTGCTTTGGTGCAGGAATGGGAGATGCCGAGCACCTCGTACAGGTCGATTTCTTCAGCCATCGCGGCGGTGGTGATGTGGTGATCAGGATGTGTTGTCGCTGGAGGTGGTGGTGGTGGTGGTGTCTCCGATATCCACGGAAAGTTTCAGCGGCGAAGAGACCTGATCCAGCGGTGAAGGAGAGATAAAAGCAGAAATCCTCAGGTCAGTTGTAGCAGGTAAAAGTATTGGTTGTCGTCACTGCTCAGAAAGTCCAAGGTTGATCAAGTCAGCATCGCGGAGCCAGGTCCGGCATCGCGTCCAGGGTCGTCTTGCCATTGCAGTGAACGCATCGACGACAACTTCTCCATCATTACATGTACAAGTGGTGAAGAATACACTCTATGGTCTGGTCGTTGGCTGTGGAAGCAGTCGCGAAGCCAGGTGAGAGCTGGATATGTGCATCATGCCGCCTCCAGCAAAGTCGTGGCGCATCTCGCTCCTTTTCAAGATTCGCCGATTGGAAGATCAGAAACGCGTCAAGCAAACGTAGGCCTTGGGAACATACGTCAAGGAGGCATGCATCGACATCAAACAGTGCTGTGCCGAGGAATGGCAAGCTGCCGGAGGCTCCGGCGAGGACGCGATTTGCCCCATCACCGACTGGATACATGCACATTGGCGGCTTGAGAACAGCACTTTTCAGCTATTTGCTTGCAAAACGGACCAAAGGCCAATTCGTGCTCCGGATAGAGGATACGGATCAGAAGCGGCTGGTCGACGATGCGGAGCCGCGGCTCTGTGAAGATCTGCAATGGGCCGGCCTGCAGTGGGATGAAGGACCACAAGTTGGCGGCTCGTATGGTCCTTACAAGCAGTCTGAACGAACCGAGATCTATCAGCAGCATGCAACAAGTTTGCTAGATTCTGGTTCCGCGTATCGCTGTTTCTGCACCCCTCAGACTTCGGGAGCTGGTGGTGGTAAGGCAGCATATGTGACCAGTGGCTGCTATCAAGACTGTTGTTCCTTGCCGACTGAACAGGCGCAGGATCGCGCTCATTCGGAGCACGAAGCATTCACAATACGTCTGAAGCAGCCTGAGGATGTCCATAAGCGTGTGTACACCGACCTGATCTATGGCAAGATCCAGCGTTTGAAACGATCGCCGAGCGCCAGTCAAGGAGGCGAGGATGACTCTGGCATCGATGCTGCTGATACTATTCTGATCAAGTCAGATGGCACGCCGACCTACCATTTTGCGAACGTCGTTGATGATCATCTAATGAAGGTGTCACATGTCATCCGTGGAACAGAGTGGATGGCAAGCACGCCTCTACACTACGATCTCTACTCGGCGTTTTGTTGGGAGCCGCCTGCCTTCGCTCATGTAGGCCTATTGGTTGATGAGAATAAGGCCAAGCTATCGAAACGTGGCAACACTGGTCTTATTCTCGACGTTAAGGGCATGCGAGAACAAGAAGGTATCCTACCTGAAGTGCTCTGCAACTTCCTCGCGCTTCTCGGCTGGAGCAATCCTGGCCGTAACGATGTCTTGGAAATGGAGGAGCTCATTCGTGACTTCGACCTCAAGTTCACGAAAGGGAACACGATCGTGCGGATGGAGAAGCTGTGGTACTTACAGAAGCAACATGTTGCTCGTAAGTGCGAACGAGCTCTTGAGACTAAGTCTGTCGAGCCGGTCCAAGATTTGGTTCAGGAAATCAGAAAAGAGGCGGTATCGACATTTCCAGATGAGATCTCTGCGCGCTTCCCGACCGCGGAGGAGCAAGATACCTACTGCGCTCAGGTCTTGCTAGCTGACTCCAAATCTTACCATACACCGAAGCAATACGTTGAACGGAATCGCTACTTTTTCAAGTACGACCCTGAGGAGATAACTCACAGCGATAGCTTCGCCGACGGTGCTACTTCGATGGCCTACAAGTTCCTGTCCCAGAAGATGCTCGAAGAGTTTGACTTCAAGCAGTCATACCGCGAACCTGTCGTGCCGATCAAATCTCCAAGCAGCGGCCACGGCAATGCCTCCGAAACCGACCAAAAATCGGCTCTGATTCACGCCGCCATCAATCACAGCATCTGGCGCGCTCTCGTTAATCCCATGTGGCTCATGCTTCCCAGTGACAAATACGCTGAAGCAGCAAAGACGGGCCAGGTCCCTCAGCCTGGTGAAGAGCTGAGTCACGTTCCCTTCACAAATAAGCCTCTGGATCTTGAGTCGTATGCCAAGTATGCTGCTGGCAAGGCTTCAAACCCTGCATTGACTGCGACAGGCGTGGATGAGACGGTCAAGGCATACAAGGAGTGGAACAAGGGCATGATGAGGTATTTGCGCGAGAAATTGAGCTATGGTCTACCTGGACCGGGTGTGGGAGTCATTATGGCGATTTTGGGGTATGAGGAGTGCTGTAAGAGACTGGGGGCGAAAGGGCAGAAGAGTGGAGGATGGTAAGGACTTGCGACTCTGTAGACACGAAGCATAGGGGACATGATATGCAGACCCTCCTCCTGGCAGCCGCTCTCTATATCTGGCGATCGTGCACCCGGTAGCAACTCTGGCTCAGCGACTTCCTGTCACAAGTACATTGCCGTGCCTTGGCGAGATCTGGACGCCGGGGCGCTCGCTGCTTGAATACATTGTACCAAACCAGCCATGAAGCTCAATTCCCTCGTCATCCGTTTCGTCCCCGTCAATCTGCAACTTGAGCTTCACTCGTGGCGACGGCAAATGCACAAACTGCTGGAAAAGATTGCGCTTGTCTCCGTATCGATCGATCAGTCCAGTCATGCATAATGTGATTGACCCCTTTCCGCCGCGGCGCCTCAGCCCAAAACGTTTCGGGAAGGTGCAACGTCAAAGATCGGAGGCCCGAATGCTCATGAACAAGGACGTTGAGCAGTCTGCGCTTCTTATACAAGCGTCGTAGTCGATAGTGAGGTGTTTTGATGGTGCGGGTCCGGTAGTGGTGGTACTTCACATCGTGGAGGATGGCAAGTCCCGCTTCTGCGCTGCCGTGAATCTTGAAGTAGCAGCCGCCGTAGAGGAGGGTTGGGCGAGGCTGTAGCATCTTCTTGCTGGCAAGGAGGAATGAGGTGGCGAAGCCGAGCTTGAAAGAATCCGTGGGCGTGCCCAGGCACTTATCCAGCTTGCTGGCGATGCACATGTACGTCGTCGCGATACTGAGCATGTTGTGCGCGCATTCAGGCCTGGCGTAGACCGTCCACTTCGTTTGTTTGGCGGTCCTCAATTTGAACGGTGTGTCGATACTGTACACTTGGATGCAAGGGAAGGCGAAGTATAAGATGTTGTTGAGGATTTCCGAAAGTAGATCGAAGAGTTTGCGTCGTGGTGGCTCTCTCTCAAAGGAGCACTGGTCCAATTGCTTCAAGCTGCGGAAGAGCTTCGTGAACGTGGCCCTGCGGTCTTCTGTCGCTCTCAAACGTGGCACGACTTCGCGCAATGCTCTCACCAACGACTTTTGTCCAGGAAGCTCGGCGTCCACAATGCCACTAATGACCATCATTGTCTTCTCCTAGCCTGTGGTGGGGATTCCAGCAATATTGTAGGAAGGCGAGGCCGTACAGCGCCTCGAATTGTCCATTATCGCCGGTACCTGAGTTGACCGCTATGCTCACTGCTTCGGCCCACATCCGTCCTCGGCGAACGAGCTCTCGAAGCAGGGCCCAGCCAGTTCCTTCCCAGTATGCGCGACTGACGGAGATGCGTAGATATCGAAGCTATGGGTGGTGGTAAGCAAGGACGTTGAGGATCTTGCGAAATGTGAGAGCGTATTCTGCATGGCCAGAGCATGTCCAGTAGTGTAAACTGACCTTCGTGATCCTTCGTAGGGTGATTGTGTAGGAACGCGAGACCGGCTTCCATGCTGGTGTTTGTAAGATGGAACATTCGGTCATAAGAGCTTTTCTACCCCAAATTGGTAACACTGCGGGCCCCTTAGTAGAAAATTTGTTGCATTGCTGCAGGGATGCAGCTTTTTCTAATATTGAAAATGGACGGGTACGGCACGCCACCGGGCCAGCCAAAATATTCAAGTACCGGAATCGCTGCTGTAGCTTGAAGGAACATACGCCGTCTGATGGTCGGGCTGTGTTATAGCACAGCGAAGTGGAATGTCGACAATGAAGAGCTTCTTCGGTGGGGAAATAGCTTACTCATAATGCCATCGAGGACATGCTCAGGGAGATTGAGCAATTTGGGCTTTGGGCGCGTGACGAGCTGAGCTTGCCGAAGACCTGCGAGTGTCTGTACTTTGCGAGAGTCTTCGCGGGCGCTCGCTCGTGGGTTGATACCTACCTTCGTTCGCGTGTAGGAAAACTCGGCCTTCGTGATGATGCACGGGCTGTTGGACGACTGGTATGCGTTCTCGAGGTACTTCCGAGTCCAACTCACATCCTTCAAGTCGGTGTTATCGAATGTGACTTTGTCAAATTCCACATTGAACAAACGAGCGTTCTCCAGCTTGACTCCCTTGAACGTCGTATTGGAGAACTTGCAGTCCGCGAAGGTGACGCTCTTCCAATGGCAGTCCTTGACCAACACGTTCTGCAGATCACAGTCTGTGAATCGGACCTTCGAGATGGTCGATTCGTCGTACTCAATGTCGGAATGATGCCTTGTGTATGTCAGACATGTGTTGACTTGAGAGATCGAGAACCTTACTTTGCTTTATTTGTGTCATCACCGCCCAGATTTCTCTCCTCGCACAATCGACACAAATCAAGCAATCCCACGACGCCCCTCAACATTCCGTTCGCTCGTGCTCCGGCTGACCCCATCTTCCGCTGCTCTTTCCCGATGATCACCGAGCTGCCTTCTTCTCTGAATTTGCCTTCGATCTAGGACTTCCAACCCCCAGCCGCCGGCGTGACAATGAAAGGCTGCTCCCTAAACTCGACCCCTCGCGACCGAATAGCCCTTGTTGTGGTCCTTTCTCTTATTGTCCCGCTCCCTGCGCCGAGTCGGTTAGTCCACGCCTGCTCAAGTCGAGGCGATGCTTACCTCTGCTTCCGACTATGCTTCTGCGACTTCGCGCGGCGCTTCGGGTTCGAGTGCTTCCACTGGCCCCAGACAAAGAAGATGAAGAGCGCGGTCCATGTGAGGAGGGTGGATTTGCTGCCGATGCCGGCTTTGCTGGGCGGCATTTGTGGAACACGGTGGTGATATCGGTGTGATTGAATCGAGTTAGCGGTCGTGATGTCGCGTGGTGTCTGCTATGATGATGCGTGGATTGAGTCTTGCTATATTTCCTGTGTCTTGACTGTTGGTCATGGAGTGTCGCTTTTGCAAGTGCTGGAGCTTGTATGTACGCGACAAGCAAGCATCTTGTTGAGCTCAGCAAGTCGGGCGCATGTGCGTTGAGAAGAGTCACAATTTGTATGAGGTCTGTGCAAAGCGAAAACGACAGGGGTGTGCCAGAAGCTAGGACCAAACCCCGCACAAGCAAGCAAGAAGAAGTGAATGAAGAAGCAGGGTGATCTGAAACGGAAATGTGCATCTATGTACAACTACCTTACACAAGGCGAGCGAATGCCTATATTAGTTACCAGTCAGATGGTCGACTGCCTGTGAACATGTCAGTGGGTTGCATGTGACCCGTGGTCATGGGTCAAACTCACCTTATTAATATCATAATCATACTTCTCGAGCGCCTGCAGCGCTTCCATTCTAGGGTATCCCATTCCGGTCAGTCTTTTCAAGATAGGATCGTCATGCTCAGTCCCAGGGGTGATGGCACCTCCTCGATCTGGGACGCTCGGTTTTGGAACAGGTATCGAGGGCGGGCGAGGGAAGCCTTCTGCGGTTTGTGCGATAGAAGAGCTGCCATTCGTAGTGGGTGCGCCCCATGGGTCGTTTGACAAGGAGGTGTCTATCTCTTTCGAGTTGTCTAAGCCAGAGAAGATGGCATCCCAATCTTGCTTGGCCTCTTGCGGTGTATGCTGGGTGCTGCTTTCTCCATACCCGCCTGCGAAAGCGCTGGTCGTTGAAGCTGAGGGCGCGAAGCTGGAAAGACCACTGCTTTCGGGATGGTAAAATGTCCTGGAAGCCGCGACTGGAGTTTGCTGCGAGGACGCCATGGTGGTCATGATGCTAGCAGCAGGTGAGTCGAATGCTGGGTTGAACTCGGTGCTTTGCTCTCCGTTTAAGCCGAAGTCGAAATCAGTGCCGACCTTATCAGCCTCCTTCGCCTCGGACAAGTCGTCAAAAGCATCAAAGTCATCGAAAGCATTCTTCGACTTGACCGGAGCCCCTGCCACATCAGTTGATGCAGTAGGTGTGTGGAAGGCGTTCTGCAGTCCGCCTGTTACAGGAGCGACCTCGGTGGTTGTTTCCACAGCCGACGGACCCTCGCTTGGTGGTGGTGGACTGGTGGGATCCTCTCTCGCAGGCAGAAGGCCTCCAAACTTGGGGTCGAATTGGTTCTGCTCCGTACGTTCTCCACTGCCACCATGCGCGGCCTTGTCGCTCTCATCGTACGCAGGTGGCGATTGATGGGCATCCGCAGTAGGCAGGCCGCTGATCCTTGCTGCGCCGGCCCCCGCTGCGGTGGCAACAACCGGGCCCGTCGAAGATGCTGCGATCTCCCGAGCAGAAGACTCAGCATGACCGTGCGGAGGTGAACCAAAGTTGTCGTCAAATCCTCTCCCCTCATTCTCGCTGTCTGACTCGTCGTCAGGCTCTAGGCTCTGGATGGGTGGGAACTCAGAGCCCGAAGCTTTGGGCGTCGGCTGGCTTGAAGGCATAGCGAATGGATCGTCATGTTCTTTCGCGCTCTCCTTAGCTTTGTCAGTGTCGCCGAAGCCAGCAAACATCGAGTCAAAGTCGTCGTTCGCTGCAGCAGGTCCCGCGTGGGCCGGAACTGGCGCGGCTTCGTCGTTAGGGAAAGCGCCGGGCATGTGCTCTTGCGCGGCAGCCTCTGGTGTCGGATCTTCAGCGACACTTCGCGGCTCGTCTCGCGTGAAAGCCTCGTCCGTCACTGAGGAAGCATCTCTGGGCATGTCGATCTCACCAGCTCTGCTGGCAGGTGGAACGACTCTCACTGAGCTGGCATCGCTATCTGGCGCCTTGCCATCAACTGCGACCACCGGCAGATGAGATGCGGTGAATTGTTGACTTGGTGGCGGTGGCGGTGGCTCTGCGACCTGCGGGCTTTCCTTGGCTTGCTCTGAAAGAGGCGGAGTAGCGGACGGAGTATGCTCACCCTTGGACGAGAAACTTTGGATAGAATCAGACATGCCAACTGCGCCAGCTCCGATGGCAGCACCCGCAGCACCCGCTGCGGCGGCGGGGCCAGCGCGGCTCGCAAAGCTCGTCGGCGGTGGTGTGCCTGTCCTGCTACCTGCGTGTCCAGAGCCACCGAACGCCGCTGAAGGTCCGAAAAGAGCATCGAATGCGCTTGGCGTTGGCCCAGATGCTGATCCCGTGTGTTGCGGACTTATGGCCCGTTCTTGGCCATCGTTACTGGGCTTCCTGAAGAACGGGTTAGTTGAGCTCAAGGCTGGACTTGCCAAGTTGGAGGCTACGACCGGAGGACTCGCAACAGGACTCGCAACATGCTCTACCACGGGTGCCGATCGTGCCGCTTCCTCGCGCTCTGCTGCCTCACGTTCGAGATCAACCTTCTCTGCCTGGAGCCTATCCCGCTCGCTCTCGTTGGTGGCAAGTTGCTTCTTATTTATGCTCGCAAGACCCTTCTGCTGCCTAGCATCCAGCTTTAGCTTCTCAACTTCAGGCTTTAGCTTTGTGACCTCAGCGTTGATCTCGGCAATGCGCTGCTTGAGGTTGGAGTTCTCCTGCTGATCTGCCTGCAGCGCCTGGGAGAGCGTTTGGTGCTGAGTCTGGATATCTTGATAGTTCCCTTCGAGCATTGCAAGCTCCTGACCGAGCTTCTTCGTGGAGTCCTTCGAAGCTGCCAGTTGCTGTTCCAACTCCTTCATTGTGCGCACCTCCTGCTCGAACTGCGATCTGAACTGTTGCAGACGAAGCTCCAGATCCCGCTTCTGGTTGTTGGTTGCAGTGAGGTCAGCTTGTGTCGCAGTCTTCTTCGCTTGCGTTTGTTCCATTTGACCCCTCAGATTGCCTATCTGATTGCTCATGTTGGCAAGCTCAGTGGTCTCGTTGGTAAGCTTACTGCTTTCTGCGGCGTGTGTCTCATTGTCTCCCAGCAGGTCATCTGAAGTCTGTTGAGCTTGCGGTTGGGGAAGTCCGCGAGCTTGGTTAGACCCGACTGACCCGCCAGTGTTTTGTGAAGCCAGACTAGCGCCAAAGGCAGAGGTGGGCAGGAATGGCTTGAATATGCCACCAGGGGCCTGCGGTTGCGGCTGCAAGCCAGTGGACTGCGGTTGCTGGAATTGTGCCGGGCTGCTCGGCGCAGCTGGCGAGCCTCCGCTGAAGGGATCCCTCGCAGCAGCAGAAGTCCCAGTACCTTGAGGCTGCAATACCGGCGCTTGAGATTGCGACTGTGAGCTAGACATCTCATCAAGTCCGAAGAGATCGTCTGCGGCAGATTTTGGCATGGTAGGTGCATTCGCAGTGTTGTCGAATGCAGGTGCGGTAGACTGTGTCTGCTGCGTCTGCTTTCGTAGGCTAGGTGGAATCAAAGCAGGTGGCAAGAAGGCTGGCAATGGAGGCGCATTAGGAGCACGCTGCTGTCGGATGAGGTACATGGCCACGGCGAATTCATCCTTGTTGAGTTGTCCTTCACTGTTGATGTCTGACAAATCCCAAATCTGAGCGAGGCTCTCCTCTGGTAAGCGTGAATCGGAAAAGAACTGTACCGCTTGTTCACCGGTGAGTACTCCACGCCGTTGAGTGTCGATGGAGTTGAAGAATTGATCGAATTTTGCTTTGTCCGCTGGAGTGATGAGCCAGGGTGTGCCGGTAGTTTGTGCAGAACTTGGCGGTGGAGTGCCAAACCCACCCGGTGGCCGTGCTAGCGGACTCTGCGCGCGAGGTACCGGTGTTGCAGAGCTGCCCGTGAGTTGTCTGGGAATGGCTGTCGTCGATGGGACAGTCCCTTGCCTGCTAGGTGGTGCACCTCGTCTCGCCGCAGCTTCGTATAGTCCCGGTGGCAGAATCGTTGGCAGTGCAGTCATGGCTCGGTTCTTCATACTGGTCAACATATGCATAGCGATGATGAACTCTGTCTGGTCCAGAGCTCCCTTCTGCTCGCGATCTGAAAGATTCCATACCCGGCCAAGCACCTCATTGGGCAGTCCTGCTCGTTCGAAGATGGCTTTCGCTGTGGCACCATCCAGTTGTCCATTCTGTGCTCCTGATCGTTCGAACAAGCCCGAGTATTGCTGCACCTTTTGCGGGTCAAGCGGAGGGACGCGGATGGGTCCTTGACCAGAACTCTGTGGTTGCAGCGGGTTCGTAGGGAATGCGCCCGTTGTCGGGCTGGGCACGGCGCTCCCTCCTGACACGCCTCCAGCGGCTATGCCCGGTATTTGCAAGCCCTCAAACTTGGGTATCGGCCCGGGCTTGAAGGCCAACTCGGTGCTCGGTTCTCTTCCCGCCTGGTAGTGTCCTATCAATCTCAACACCATGCAGAAGCCCGGCTTGGTGAGCAGGCCTCTGTTCTCTGTATCCGCGATCTGCCATATCTCGCCGAGGACGTTGGGCGATAGCTTCGTTCGCTCGAAGAAGGAGACGGCGTTCTCGCCCGTTACGACGCCCAGCTGGTCCTTGTCGGCCTGTGCGAAGAGGTAGCCGAATGCGCGCTTCTCGTCGGGGGAGAGATTGAGGATAGCATGTTCTGCGGCGATCTTAGCAGTCGTTTCCGATGGCGGCATCTACGAAAGTGTTTACCTTGATCTGTCATACTGCCGAATCATCAAGTCGAACGGGGTTACGCGGTTTCTTGCCCAGCAAAGACAGTGGGGGTACACGCTGCAAGGAGACGCGTGATGGAGAATCGTCCTGCTACCAGCACGATGGAGGTATGCGCAAGCACGTGTCAGTATAAGACTTGCGCTGTGCTGTGTGTGGTCGAGCTATGAGACGCTTCGGACGAGGCTGGTCGAAGGTCCATGTCAGCAGCTGGGAGCTCGGGCCACAGCGATGTCATATCACAGCCATGTCATATCCATTCCGTGCCCTCATTACATGTACTCGTACACACACACACACACACACATACACGCACACCAACACCACTTGCATATGTCGCCAATCATGCGCTGTAGTTCGATCATGTTGGCTTCCGGTTGCCCGGTTCGCTAGGTCACTGAACGATAGACGAGGACAATTCAAGCTCACCGCGTCACCTCCGATGCTTCAGGTTTGATATCGACGTCGCCGTCGACATGGCCTTGTCAGGAACGCTGATGCGGCGGCTACAGGCCCGCCTGGATGGCATCTTTCTACCCATGGCTCGTTTCGTCGAGCACTGTAGACGAACATGCTTTTACCTCGTCCGCGCCTTCCTCGACAGATGGCCTCTCACCGCTCTCCGAATCGTGGACGAGATGATGCTTTATGTGGTAGACCGTTCCGCCAGTGCGCATTCCCGCCGCTCCACCCTCCACACTCGGCAAGCTTTCGAACGCGCACTCCTGCCAACTCCGATCGAAACCACCGTCGACGGAGACTGTATCATCTGCAAGTCGTCCTATGAGCGACCGGTACGCTTACCGTGCAACCACGTCTACTGCCTGGAGTGCATCACCACGTGGTTCGATATGGAGAACAATCGGTGTCCACAGTGCTTTCATCTTCTGTTCTTGCATGAGAGCAAACACAAGATCGCTGCTCTGCAGGTGCAGATATATGCAGCTTTGGCCGGCGCCCTATGCGATTGCACTTATGTCTGGCTCTGCAATCCGGTCGCGATATACGTTGGTGTCGAGCAGACCTTGGCCGACATCCTGATACAAAGCTTCGTGACCTTGGTCCGAGTGTACCTGATGATGGATGTGTGTGGGCTTTATCTTGCTGGACGTCGAGTCGCAGGTCCGGAGTGGTGGAAGGAGTTGTCTCTCGGCCGCACGACCGACAGAGCTGGAGCGATCTTTCTGACTGTCGTTGCGACCTGGAGCTTTGTGGCTTTGTGCTGTGGTATGCAAGGCGTATTCGCGAGATTACTTCAGGCCTCATAGCAAGCAGAGCTGCAGCTGGCTTTCACGCGGCGGAGTTGAACTTGCAGCACGCAGGGGAAGAAAGGTTGCAGGACTTTGTCGCAAGTGAAAGGCGCGACTGCGAATGAACAAGCGACTGTTGCGACCACATTCACATGCGACATCGATTGCGCGGTTGGACCGTGTCTGAAGCCGGCAAACACGGGAACCAAAAGATTTGCTACACAAGATGGATGACCAAGAACTTCAGCCACCATTGATAACTAAGAACACAACAACGCACGCGCGCATCAGCGCGACAACAAAAGCAAGATCTTCGACTTACTGCCTTCGCCGGTCCACCCACTAACATCCATCAGACTATGTGGTTCGCGAAGGATAGTGTCAACACGCGCCAGCCGGCGCCGACTGCAGAGAACAGCGTCAGCATGCAGAACGGCCTCTCCGATGTAAGTCTTTGTCGCCATAGGCGAAGTAAAGATGACCTCTAACACCATGCCCAGGACGACGACCCTTTCGTCGATAAGGTAGCCACCACACTCGACAACACCCGCGAGATACCAATATCACGCCCATTGAGTGCGACTCCAGCGGCGACTCCCAACCACTTCAACCTTGAGTCGGCTGCACAGACCGACGCCGCCATCACCATCCCAGTCATGCTGCACGAATGCAAGCCTCTGTTCAAGAACGGGTCATCGCGCTGCTTCGGCAAAGTCGTCCAAATGCATTCCGACGAAATCTCCCTAAAGCCCACCACCACCTACGACGAGTTCTGCCGCGCCGCCTCTTCCAAGCTCATTCGATGCTTCGGTGACGAGTCCAAAATCTCATCTCTGGAGGATCACGCTTGTCTGTACAAGATCATGGTGGAGCACGACAGAGACTCGACGATGTGTGTGACGAAGGAGGACTGGGCGGAGATGCTGGAGTTGATAAGGATTGAGGTGATGTTTGGACGGAAGATGGTGATGAATTTGTGGTTTGCAAGTTTTGTCGAGTTTGAGAGGGAGGAGAGAAAGTGGTGGAAGAGGCTTTGCTGTGGATTGGGAGGGAAGTGAGAAGGGTGAGGCAAAGATTTGCTTGAGAGAGCAAACTCTCCTCATATCCCCCTCGACTTAAGCCTGCACCTCGACATCAGCGACGTCTCTACCTTGTCACACATCAGTGATTGTTGTTTACCAAAGGTCTGATCCGCCTCAGCAGTAAATACCCCCAAAGATGGAAGGAATGCGAAAACAAGAACAGAATACTATACAGGATCTCAGTACTGTCCGGATAGCAGCACGGCACAATTCGAGTGTACAGTAAGGACGCTTGTCCTTGTCACAAAGAGCACAATAGCTACTACATAGACTCGCGAGAAGGCTAGTCTGGCTCGCGCTAGGCTACGCCAAAGAACAGAACTGTAATCAAGCTGAACAAACCATAAAACACCACATCCCTCACCACCACTCCACTCCCACCACCCTTCTTCGGCTCATTCACAGTCCCAGATATAATACTCTCATTCCCAAAGAACGTCGTACGCCCCGTCCTATTCCCCTCACTTCCACTCGGCTCCGGCGCCGTCCTCTGATCCGGAACCTGACAAATCTGTCCCCCTCGCCCACACTCCCGCAAAGACTCCTCCCCTACCCCATCTCCCGACGAGTTGAAATACGCCTTGACATAACTCACCACCATCACCGCATCCTGCACCGGCGGTCCTCCACTCCACCCCGCATTTCCATTACTCCAGTGACTCAAATGCACCGCCCCCGCCTGGCTTGGAACATTCTCCCTCATCGTTTGTAGCAGTCTCCCATCCGCGTAGAAATCTACACGGTCTGGCAGCCAGTCGAAGCGGTACTCGTGGTATCCTTCTTGTGGTTTGAACGCCAGGTGCTGGAGTGTGAAGTCGGGACTTGAGGGGTTGACGTAGCCCACCTCTGCGCTTTCGGGGGATTGCAGGACGAGGTTTACCACGCCGCTGGCGTTAGAGGAGGAGGAGGAGGAGGAAGAGGAAGTGTGGCCAGGGCGCGAGAATTGCTGTTTGGACAGAAATTCCATGTCGATTTCGCGTGAGTCGGAGAGGTAGAAGAAGAAGGCACCGCAGGTTCCGCTTATTCCAGTAGTCTTCATGGCGATGCGGAAGCTGCCGTAGAGGATATCGGGTCTTGCTGATACAATTTCGGACATGGGGACCATGCTCTCAGTACCATTCGCTGGCGAGGGTACAAGCTCCTGTCTGACCCATAATTGCAATCCAGGATCACCACCATGTGATCCTTCGCCGGTCCAGTCGTATGGATTGAGGATGGGGTTGGAGATCACATTTTCGATTTGGGATGCTTTGCCGTAGGGGCCTCGTGCGGCGAGGGGCGTAACGTTGTAGGATTGGGGGATCCAGACGGCGTCGGTTGTGAGATTTGAGGTGTGAAGCAAGTCAGACTCGAGAGCTTCTGTGAAGATCGCGTGATTTTCCGAGACTGTGGCGTTGATGGCGTAGCCGCAGGGGCAAGATGTTGCTGCCGCTGTGAGACTTGTCGATATGGCGAGAGCTGCCAGTGAAATTGCTGGTCGAGGGACGCCGAAGGGCATCATGAGGTCGACTGTTTCGACAATTTATCATGGGTGAGGCGCGATTCCGTTTGTCTGCTCTCATCTGGTGTTGGAAAGTGACTCCGCGTACCCGTTTGAAGTGATGTCGTGGAAGGTGCGGTTGTGACAGTGGAGCCTTGTGTCACATGCAGTCGTGCTCTGGCCACAGCTTATCGTGCGGCCATGAAAAGTGATGCACGACCGCTTGTGATTGTTCCCGTGCAAAAAGCTCTCTAGTGTCACGACATGGCCACGCAATAGCCTTCTCAGTAAGTGCGCATGTGATGTGTTGCTTCTCAACAAAATTCCAAACGAACTGCATGCCGCGCCAATCTTCAGTTCCGGCAGGTGTCCGCGGAGGGCCCAGGCTGTTGTGAAACGTCCATTTCGCGATAAAGATAGCTATCTCAAAGACTGGCTACACAGCATCGGACTAAGCTGCAGTGCATGCATGACGACTCCGCGCCATTACCCCCAGGACGGATGTCTGTGACTACCTTCGCGAGTGTTCTTGCGCGCATGAAACTTCCCTGGTATCATTCGAGAGCAAATCCACCCATCCGTCCATCATCATAAGAATCAAAAGCCTCAGTCTCTTCCCAGGTCATCTTCTTCGATCGCTTCTCTCTTTCTTTCCTCGCTTCGTTACATTCATTCACGTCATGTCACCATTTGTTCCAGCCGTTGATCGCATAGATGAGAGCCAAGATCGCAAATATGAAACTTGTGACTTCTCCCATGCCTTACCCCCTTTGTATTTCAGCCGGATGACGGGTATTTGTATGTTCCCAGGTAATTCGTGTATTTTGTCCTTTTCGCACGCTTAGTCTTTGGCGACTTTGGTTCAAAGAAGGAGCTTGCTGTAGTCTCTGTGGAGCTCCTGGACTACAAGAAACCCGATTCTGACAACAATCTGTAAATTTGTTAGCATTGTTTTGAGGCGCAGAGTGAGCATCATGAACTTGCCTCGCAATCTTCTCATCCTCCCGCTCACGCGGTTCCACTTGCAGACTGCGCTCGTACATCTCGTGCACGTCACCAGCACTTTGCATATTACGGAGAATGTAGTCCTGGAGCTCAGGAACCGGCTGTAGTCCATACGGCACGTTCTGGTATTGTTGAATGTCGCGGATGACCTCCGCAGTCTTTGCGCGCTTGGCGAAGTTGATTAACTGCGTCTTCTTGATGATGCCGGGGATACCGTCCTCGATGAAGGTCAAATCGGTCAGGTATATACCAAAGAACGGAATACAAGGCGGATTCGCCTTGTGCAGGGCTTCACGGTACTCCAAGAAGTTCTTTGTGGATCCCATGAGCTTGCGCATCGACTCCAGTGTCTGTGTTGTGCGTGCATTGACTTGTGACCATGTCCGGTTCAGTCGATGGATTGGTGCCGATCCCAACGCAGATATGATAGATGTCAGGCAAGAGAAGTTGTTGAGGGTCCTGCACTTGTCGGCGATCGAGACAAAGTGCTTGATCACCACCACACGTCGTTTGACATCAGCCTGTGTCAGGATCATCTGCGCGACCCAATTTGTCAGCTGGTTAGAGTGCAGGATGAGCGCCTTGACGTTTTCAGCAGGGTCCGCTTCGCCCGCTCCGAGCTTCTTCTGCCAGGTCTTATTCAAGCATTCCGTAGGCTTGATCTTGCCGTAAAGCTTAGACTCAATGATTGTCAACTGTCGGGCAAACTCCAGCGCATCGATGTCTAAGAATTTGAGTTTCTTCATGTTTTTCGGAATGATTGGCGCCGGCGCTTGTGAGTTGAGCGTCAGCACCAACCGTTTGCTGGACGAGTCTTGGCCGCGAAGTCGTTGTTCAATCGCCGTAATCAATGGCGCAGCTCCAGGTGTGCTCGTCGACTGGACTGTATCCTTGGCGAAGGTGTGAACGCGCTGCAGCAGTCTCTTGCTTGCCTCATCGTTTGCTTCCATCCAATAGTTGTCCATCCACGACTTCAAGATGTTGACCACCCTGAATCTTATGGGCTTCTGCTTCTTATCAATCCATGTTTGCAAGTCCTGTCCAGTCAGGCCAAACATGGGCTGTATGGTCCAGCGCTTTACGAGCAGCTCGAACAGCTCTTCCGCTGAAGTGAAAGATCGATATGTCAGGAGGAATGTGTTGTTAAAAGGCGAGTCCAGCCGATCGTGTCGGGTCAGCTGTTCCACTAAACCAACCAAAGTACCTCCTCGAAGCTGCGGTGGGTCGACCTTGATGTCGTATGCGATTTCACCTTCGTGGTCCAACCGTAGATAATCGGGCATCTCTTCCGAGTCGCGACCAGGTACGTTGGGAGCAGGAACTTGACCAAAGAAGCGCTCGACTTTGGAACTGTTGAAACTTTCTGCACTTCGCGCAGATGCTGGCGGCGCGTTTGTGCCTTCCGAGTAGGACTTGGACGTGCCAATATCTGCAAGTGTAGGCCGTAAGTGGTTCTTGTTTTTCACCTGCTGTTCGAACGGCGCGCCTCCATCTGTAAGTCGGTGTTCCTTGTTCGAGTCGAGTGGGATCAGCTCTGAGAGGAGCTGAAGAGAGAAGAAAATCTGATTTGTAGCAGTGTCCAGTTCGCGCCCAACAGATTTGAGCCGATTCAAGCGCTCTTCAAGTGATGGTCCTCGTATCTCGGCCCACTCGTCTCCAAGCGGACTTGCGACTGACTGGCAGGCTACGATGAGGTCTGAAGTGGAATCGTATAACCGTTGCTTGTGCTCGGCGAAGTCGTTCAGCTGTGGTGTCTGTAATGGGGAATGAAGCGGCTGCAGGATGACGGACTCGATGGTGGAGAGGTATGGGCGGCAGACCTCAATCACTTGCGCGCCAGATCTACACACTGCATCACCAATCTGTCGGTGTTTGTGGTGGGTGATGAGTTTATCTCGAAGTACAAGATGTTCGTCCAGTCTTCGTATGCTGGACACGATGAGTCGTTTGAGGTCGTCGAGTCGAGAAAGAAGTTCAGCGTCAAGAGGGGCAGTAGGTTCCGTGGAGGCATCGTGCTCGTCGTCGTTAAAGGACATGGATGCAGTCTGATCTCGCGGGTCCACACCGTTGCTCTGCCAGTTACCGGCGGTTTTACTGCCCATAACGAAGCCTGGCGTTAAGCGGGGAATCTCTTCACCGCGCTGCTGGCGCGCAACCTCAACGAAGCCGTACACCCCATGGAGCACACCCTCAGCCTCCTGCAAGCACTTCTGTGTAGAATCCGGAGCCGGGAAGTCTGCTGCGGCAATGTGCGAAGAAAGCACTAACTTGGAAAACCGTGACATCATCTCTCTGAAGTGTGGATAAAGAGCCTTGTTAGTAGAGATGATCGAAGGGTTTCCGCTGTGGTTGTCCGTGGTCCCAGAGCCGGCGGCAAGCAGTAAGCGAAGGTGGTCCGAGATGTCTTCCGCTTTGCGAACGAACTCAGACCGCTCCCCACTGTCAACAACTTCACGATATCGTTGCACCGCGCGTCGCATATCTTCTACCATAGTATTCCAGGTCAAAGGAACAGCGTGCGCATCGTCGAAGAACCGCCGAGGTAATAACGAGGTCCTCGATCCGCCAGCCGGTGCATTAGCCAAAGAGGTCATGGTGGTACCAACGGGTGGGATACCCTGCTGCATTGCCGAAAGCGACATGTTGCTTGCTTCCGTGAGATTTGTGCGAGAGCGGCTCAGCGGATCGACTTGGCTCAAAGAATCCATGGACGTTGCGGGTGACACACCGTCAGACAGATACGAACGCCTGCGTCGATGCTGACAGATGGAGTACGTTAGTGAGTGTCACATAGATTGCAGGCTGGACAACACGTGCAAAAGGACGACTTACGCTCGAGCCTTTGGACCCTTGTGTTATGGACGCGTCTTCAGCTTCTGATGCAGAAGCGTAGTCGGTATCATCATCGGGGTTGTATCCAGATGACAAGAAATCTGCCGGCGGCCTCGTTTGATCTGGGATGAAAATATTCGTGCGATCTCGCGGTCCAGTCTCGTTCGCAGAGGTTGGTGCTTCCAGCGGTAGCTCCATTGTGCTCTCGCCGGTGAGAGTGTTGAAGTAGAACAGCCGGCCATCTGGTGTCGCCTGAGGTATCCAGAACGCGGCTTCTTCTTGGTTCACAGTCGCAGTCTCGTTGTCCGACACACCATTCGCGGAGTGCTCTACCTCCTGCTCGACATACTCTTCCTCAGACTCTTCTGCTTCCGCATCGCCTCTTAGTATTCTGTCCATGCCATCTTGGTACGGAGGTGCCACTACAGCACAGTAGTTGCTTGGAAACCATCCTCGGACGCCATCTAACCCCCTGTCAGTGAATGCCTACCAGAGTATATCCGTCTACGCACGTATCACGCCATCCCACCAGCCGCTCTCCAATTGAGTGATCACCTGAATCTGTGAGCAGTTTGTCAGCCATCGCTCTTCCAGCTGAAGGGCAGAAGCCGATGGCCTCGCGGTGTTTCTCACAATATCGCCACTGCGAAACGAGAGTGATGTCCGATCGTCGGCATCATAATCGTAAAGCGCGCGCACATAGAGCTGGCCGGGCGTCGTCGAGCCTGCCAACCCACTCATCTTGTGCGGCGCAAAGAAGCAATTGTCGCGCCTCACTTGCGACAATTGCTACGCCGATGATGTCGTCCTCGCGCGCGTCGACTCGTGGTGGTGGATGTCGTGTCGGTCGTCGTCCAGAGAGATGTAGTTAGCTAGGCCAGGACTCAGACCGCGCTTTGCATTCCACCCTTTCCGGGCGCTTCTGCGATCCTCGGGTGGCTCTCACGTGCAATGCTATCCGCGCTGTGCCATGGGATAGATTGGACAGTGAATGGAGCAATTAGATGGTGCAGATAGGTTGATTCGCTCACGGTCAAGCGCCAGCAGACGTTCCCTCACGGTCCTCTCGATCCCTCTCGTCTCGGCACACAGCCGCGGCGCGGCCTCCGCGATCAAAGACTTTGCTTACTTTTGTCAACACCACTTCTATTTACAATTTTCGCGCGACCCACGGGTACAGAGGTTGCATCGACGAGAGTGATATCGCGAGAAGAAAGACACACACTTTCCGCTACCTAATTGACGCTGACAACCACATAACTCTCCGCCCATCGCCAGGAGTCCCGGGCATTACTTGAAAGAGGGGCAGCTATATCACAGGAATGATGGACTGAAAGTTCTCATCATGCTTTACGGATCTCTCCAACCGGAATACTTACGAACCCAAATGCTCCAACGTCGGCTTGTCATTTGGCTTTATTTGCATGTCTTCTGCATCATTACAGAATCTTCAGCAGGGCATCCCAGCAATAGGTGTCAACCATGTCTACTCCTCTAAGGAAGATACCGACACTCATGACCCGCGCGAAGCACAATACGCCATGAGGCTTGCATGCGATGGCTCGTGGGAGCGTGGTTGTATACTGCACGAGCAAGGCTCAACATGTGTACTTGGATACATCTCGTGAGCACGCCCAAAGAGATGAGCCGAGACAGACGAGCGTATAAAGTCTGTCCAGCATGATGGAGAACGAAGCCCGAATGGCGCATGATACAACCTGGATAACTTTGCAATTTTCGATAGTTCGTAGAATCAAACCCGTAGGTTCTGGTCGAGCAGTTCAAGCCCTCCATGGCTTTGCGCGGGTTGTCACGATTCATCTGTTAGGTGCCTTCAGAGTGTTGCAACCTGACTCACCGCGCGTTGCGGCAACAACAGAAACCTTTCTCGTGTATTAACATGCTGAGATGCTACCATTGATCGACTATTTGTAAGCAGAAGTCGCAGCCCTGCGTCTAGCGTTGCGGCGTTCCTATGCAAAGCATGTGACTTGGGCAACCGTTGGGCTCTGATATCGAGTCTCTCTACGAAAACCAGACGCGGTGCCGCGCACATGTGAGCCCACCAGTTTGACTCGCGCGCCGACTAGCAGCCGGGGAGGACTTCCGCAGCCTAGCTTTGAGAACCAAGCCGGGCCTAAAGCTTTACTAGCTAAACCAGCCGCTCCGACGGGATTTGTGATCCGATACGGCGTCGTTCTAGCCGCAGATGAAAGAACATCGGAAGCGAGCCACTCGATGCTCTCAGGATGAGATCCTCGACGGCAAGCCGGACAGGTGAGGAGTTCAATAAATGTCCCTTGTCTCAGAAGAACCTCTTTTGTCGCGCACACTGATAAAGAATCGTCGCGGCAGAGACGTCGTGTGCCCCTCCTCAGCACGCCCTCAGTGGTTGGAGGGGTAATATTCGTAAGCCGTAATCTGTTTGTCGGCGCGACTCGACCGGACATCGGATAGGCTACAGTGTTTCTTGCAAACAAAGAGCTTGCAGCCTGGTTTGTCATTGAATTCATCAATTCAAATCTGCTCGGCATGCTGTCTGGCCGTCATCCTCGAAAGATGGGGTGCGTCGATGTGAGGTTACGAGGTGGGCTTGCTCCTTCCAAGGGGTCCCGAGATTTGATCAATCACAAAAGCGTTTGTTGCCGCGCTTGATGTCGTTTCAACGTGACAACCACTATCGCTTGCAATCGCGCATTTGAATTAGATGGTGGTAGGCCGAGGTTCGCCGCATTGTTGGCAACAATTTGCGACGGCATTGGCATCAAAGAAAGAAGAGACCCATCAAAAGAGGTTCCACCAGATCTGAGCCGGTCGTCGTAGCCTGACCGCGGCATCCGCATGTTTATCTCCCGGCGTTCCGTTGTTAGCTCATCGTCGTTGCGGTCCAGGAACAAGGTCACGGTAGCTCTGAATCCTGTGATCCGCGGGCAGTCTGTCGATGCAGAAGTCCAACATTTCATCGCGTTGTCGAGATCAGGGATGATGCGCAGCATTCGCCCACACAGAGCTAGCGATCAATCGGGTTGAGCGATGTCAGATGCAGGAACACCAAAAGGTGGTTGGGAGCAGGCGGGGCTGCTCTTCACAAGCAGCCCAGCGCGCCTCATCGTGGTGGGTGGGTTATCAGCGTGGCATGTGGCGGTGAGGGTGGTCCTGCGGTGGAGGACGGGTGCTCGGCGAATAAAATACAGTGTCAGCACTTGCGGAACGACAGCAGAACGCGTTGTACAGCATCCTATCATTAGACTGCGATGTCACAAGTGGTGCCAGCGCAGGAGAACAGGCCTGGATGGCTGCCCCGAACCTTGTCGTTCCAATCGTCACGCTGGTTGAATGGTTCTGACAGTGAGGGGCAAACAAGAAGGTCGAATCATGCTTTATTCAGCCTCGAAGGAACAGCCTGCAGGCTCGCGTTCCGTGCAGCAAAGTATGCAGCGTACAGTGGTCATTCTTGCCGATGTTTTAGTTAGTACTAAGTAGACCATCAAGGAAACGAATCAGTGCCAGTCCGTTAGCGTCGACGGTGCATCCCGCTTTGGAGAGCCTCCGTCGAATCTCCCCGCCGACAACCTTCCAAGTTCCATCCCCTCTTCATCACCATCACCATCGACACTGCATTTATCGTCGCGCAGCCTTGGGAAACCGTTGTGCATCCACTCAGAAACGACATCGGCACATCTGCCCGCATTTCGCCGCTCATGCCCTTCATAAGGACGCATCCCATCGACAACCGCACCACCACCGAGATTTGATCATTGGCATCGCGGCGCATTCAACTCCATCGCCGCCACGTTCGCCTAGCGACGACACGACATGTCTGCTGTTGGGACTATTCCGGCCGCGCCGACGTCGCCCACCACTCGAAAGGCCTCCACCACCGGCGAGGCAAAAGAGAAGGAGAAGCGCTACAAGTGCCAGGTACGGTCGTCCTACAGCCAAGCTACCACGAATACGCAGTCGCAAGGGACTTACCAGACGACTGTCGGTGGATAATTGTCGTTGTAATCGACTCCAAAGCTTTGGAGCTCATAACCTCTACGGAAACACTATAAGTGACAAGGCTGACATACCCTTGACTCCAGTTCTGCGCCAGAGCCTTCTCGAGATCAGAACACAGGTCCAGGCATGAGAGGAGTCACACGAAGGAGCGCCCGTAAGCTACACCACGCACAGAAGCCATCGTGAGACTCGAAGTCTCCCTCGAGGCGCATAGCTTCTGCCCTCTGAACCAGGCTAACGATCGCTAGATTCAAATGCATGAAGTGTAGGAGCACTTTCGTTCGCCGTGTAAGTCTATTTCGACTCCCCTCGCAGTCGCGGACACTAATATCACCCAGGACCTCCTCCTACGCCACGACCGCACCGTACACGCTAAAGATGGTGGAGTCCCGCTGCAGAGCGAAGCGAAGCGGCGCAACACCGGTACCAAGTCATCGTCAACAACTCAGAATGGTGAATCCTCCTCAACGAAGCTCCCAGATCTCGACGACCCCACTTTGGAGCCTTTCGCGGATGGCGCCAATGGCTTCGATGTCGAACAGGCGGCTATGCTCATGACCAATTTCCAGCAGAAGGCTGCCTTGTCTGGTGTTGACCAAGCCACTATTGGTGCTGAGCCGCTCATCTCGCCCCATGGAATGCCATCGATGGAGCCATCTACACTGTCGCATTATCCAGGCTCAATGACACTACCGCAGATGCAAGGCTGGGATCAGATGCTGCCACAGACAATGACGCAGCCAAAGGCGCCTTCACTCTCCTCAAACGGCGACGCGCATCATGACTTGCTGCCATACTCGAACAATGTACTCGCCAATGCCGCAAGCACCCTTCCGCCTCTCATGGAGCGCAGTGAGAGCCAGCCCGACGGCCTGCCATCCTTCAATGCGTCGACTATGATGGGAGGTCTGGCCACTCCCGGGGCACTGTCACCCTTCCCAGCCATGATGGGACCAGTCTCTCCTGTCGACTACCGCAGATCACCAGGCCCACCACAACAATGCACGATGGCGAAAGCTCCGCAAGTCGAATCTGAGGAATCAATCAACCGCATAATGGAGAACATCCACCACTGCGACAGCGAAGGCGCGCTTGTAGAGACGTTCTGTCTGCCACAGCTGTCTGTTCTCAACCGATACTTGTCGACCTACTTCAACTTCTTCCACCATCACCTGCCATTTGTGCATCCGGCGTCGTTCAATCCATCAGTGGCTCCTGCGCCGTTGCTATTGTCAGTACTGTCAATTGGCGCATTGTACACGTTCGAGCAGGATCAGGCATACATGCTACATATCGGGTCCAAGGTCCTGGTCACGCAGTTCCTGCAGAAGAAGGATAACTTCAGCTCCCGCAAATGCCCGCTCTGGATGATGCAGAGCTCCCTGCTCAACATGACATTTGCCAGCTGGAGTGGCGATCCAAAGGGTCTGGAATGGGCATGTTCAATTAAATCGCTTCTCGCGAACATGGTTGCCGGCAATAGGTACGAACTGAAGCTGCGCAGCGATGCGAGAGAGGGCAGGCAGCCGACTCATGCTGAGTGGATTGAAGACGAAGGCTGCAGACGAACATACTATGCGGTGTACATCTTCTTCGGCCTCTTGACGCTCACGTATAACCACACGCCCGCCATCAGCTTCAACGAATTCGACACTTTGGAATTGCCGTCATCAGAAACGTTATGGAATATGCAGTCAACGGACCACGACAGTTGGATCGAGATCCTAACAGCATCAAGTATCGTCACCTTCCGTGAAGCGCATGACGCTCTGTTCCAAGGCGAAGATGCGCGCTACAGTGCCTTTGCCACACGAGTCATGATCAACGCGTTATTCCTGGAAGTCTGGTATCACAAGCGCAGTCCAGAGGCATTGCAGGATGTGGTGACAGAGTGGAAGCTTCGCCTCGCGCTCGACACCTGGGAGAAGTCACTAGAGCTGTGTGAGCCTGAGACGGTGGTCGTGCAACTGAGCGCACCACACAAGGGCCATCCGCTGATCTTCAATGCGATGGCGATGTATAGGAACACCCGCGCGAGACTGCTCGTCGATCTGAAGTCAGTACAGGAAGCGCTTCGATATCACGACTCCTACGAAGTCGCGGCGGCGATGACGAACGCTCGTGACAATGTCAAGAGATCGGAGGAGATGCTCAAAGTCATCCAGGCGTGCTTCGACTGCATTGAGGTCGCCGCACTACAAGGCATCAGATGGGTTGCGCGAACTTCAGCTACTAATTGGAGTATCGAGCATCCCCTATGTGGCCTGGATCTCATCGTAGTCCTCAGCTTGTGGTTGTGGAGAGTCGAGCACGACAGCGAGCCAGCGACTGCAGAGGAGAAGGTCATGTACCAGAAGTTGCGAAGCCTATTCGACGATGACACTGTCGACGGCTTCGGTCAAAAACTCAGCTCGACTGTTGCCCGACTTTGGGGCAGCATGATCGACGAAGTAGTAGTCTGGGGGTGAGTGCTTACCCAGCAATGATATGCGATACTATACTGACTTCAGCTACAGCATCACAAAGCTCATGGGCGAGTCCTTCAAGCTGCACGCTCACGCACTACACGGCTTCGAAGACTCGATCGTGGCCGGTGCTGAGCAATCACAAGAGCCACCGGTTCAGACATTGGCACCTCATGCCACCGAAGTCACTGCCTACTAACCGTTCACGACTTTACGAATCCTACCCACCCGCGTCGCCATATTAATGCAACACCAATGCACTCCCGGCGATACCATCCTGTACTATTCTCCTCCACACTGGTGTTTTGGGGACATCGAATTTTGTGCGTACGAGCTACCAGCAACAGCAGGGCAACAGTGCTTCCAGTATCGGCAGTCCAGCTTTTTGTGCCTATCCTTTCTTTCGGCGGGGATCGGCAGACGGACTCTACGAGAGATAATTAATTACCTCTAATCACCAGGCTTGCTCACTGCAAGAACGGCAGCGAGCAGGTCTCGAGTTGCTTGGACCGCGGAACTGGATTCCCGACGAAGGAAGCGTCTATATGGCTTGGTTGTGTTTTCGCGTTATATACCATGTGCGTGTATCAGCATCTGTGGGTTTTGCTTGAACAGTGCGCGCCAACTGGCGCGAAAATAGCATGAGCTTTTGGGACGAGCATAGCGTGTTATTCCTTGGACCGTTGGGACGAGAGCAGAGTGTACTATATGTATTTGGTATGCACAAGACTGATCGATGTCACTTTCCTCGCTCGTGGGGTTCCATCAGATCTCATGAGATGGATGTTGGTGGTACGAGATGCCTGCAACTTGCGTGGTCGCTCAAGCGAGAGACGAAATGCATGGTGATCCACGTTGCAGCAACATCACTTCGCACAAACAGCAACGTCCTTCAAAGTCAACACTGCACACAACGAACGGCCTTCAACATGTCGATGACCGAGGTGAAGATTCGGTGCTTGAAAGCCCCGAGATATGACCATAGCTGACATCATGACTTGGTACACTGCTCCCTGCTGGACGCGACGTGCTCCGGGCCAACGCCATCACAGACATACTTGACTTGCAGAAAGGCCTCCCTCTGTAGGATATTCGTCTTTTCCTTGTACAACCTCTCACTCTAGCAGTGCAGTACATCAAGCTCACTGAGCGACACGCGGCCTCGAAGCACCTACCGCAGCACGATCCTTCGAAACCTTGCGGCAACAAGGCAACGATCAGCCTCAGTCACCTACCTCCTACGGCACGGGCAAACAAATCTTCTCGGTATCATCATCTCCATTCCCTTCACCATGTCCACAATGGACAAACTAACCGAATTCCTCACAGCAACCATGGGCGTCTCCCTCAGCACCGCGCGCTACCTCGCCCCCGCGTCCTTCCTTTACGACTTCGCCGCCCAGCAATATGGCATGCTCTCCTCTCCCAACATGAAAGACATCCACGACGCCAATTTGTCCTTCTTCTCCCCGCAACCGTTCTTCATCGCAGGCTTCTTCTTCCCGCAGCAGCTCTTCCAGTTGGCATGGCTCTACAAGCTTTGGAAACTGGACCCGAAGAAACCAGCGGAGAAGAAGCAATTAGACTGGATGGTGCCGTTCGTGCCGTATTATGCGATCGGTAATGTTTGCATCGGGACTTGGATGTTCTTCTGGAATAGCGAGAATTTGAAGACTGCTAACGTCTTCGTGATTATCAACACGGTGGCGCAGCTGTTCTACGTCTTTTCGCAGCTGGATCCCATGGATACGAGGAACTGGGGCAGTATCCTCACGCACGTCGTCTCGAAGACATTCGCTGGCATCGGTGTGTTGGATATTCTCCACAATACCTCTGTCGCTTACTTCAAGAACGCGCTGCCATCGCTGGGATTGAAGATTGCCACTGGACTTGGATTTGGAGCTTTGGGAGCGTGTTCGGACTGGATCTTTGGAGGGTGCTTGGTTTATGATTTGATCGCGCTGAGTGTTGGCCAAGCATCGTACGAGCAGGGTTGGAGCAGAGTATTGGGAGGCTTTGCGGTTGGCACGGCGGCGATTGTTGGGCTGAGGAATTACGTGAAGTAGGTATCACCATTCCTGGATGTCTCCGACCAAAGCGATCTGACCGAGAGCTCAGGCCGCCATATGTGACGAATACCGACTATGCGACGATTGAGCAGGACGATGCTGATGATCGGGCTTGATGAGATATGTTTAGGATATGAATCGCGTTGTTCCATTTTATTATTATTATTTAATTGCAATGATCTGTTCATTCCTCGATCGTCTGACTATGCAAGCCAATCCCCTACTCAGTAACAAACAGCATAAACTTATTTGCCATCCTATCATGATCTTCAACATGCTTCCGACAATCCTCCGACATATCATCCAGCAACTGCACACGCTCAAGGAACTCGATGTCATTTTTCCGAGTAGCAACCAAATCCATCAACTTCTCAACCTGACCAACATGATAACTCTCCAACGAAAACTGCTGACTTGTCTCATTGGCAAGAACTTCCTGCCGGATCTCCAGCATATTTCCATTGAGATCCATCAGCCTTTCTTCCTCGTCCGATATAGTCTCCTCGCATGTCCATAGCGCACAGGCTGCGTTTGCGAGGGTACGCTTGGCGTACCATGCTGCTTTCTCTGTGCCACGGATCGCTGTGGCATTCGCTGCGATGATCGAGGCAAGCTTGCCTCCGCCGCCGTGCCAGCCGTGGTGTTCAAGTCTGTCGCTGCGGGCGTTGCAGTGGTTAGTCAGGTCTGTGAGGTAGCATAAGAGGTCTTCGATAGAGGTGCTGAGAGTGTGCTGGAACTAGGAGCTGGATTGTTGTTCCGCCATGTCCTCGCGGTGGTTATGTCATTCTTTATGGCGCTGTTTGAGCTCGATGTGGATTGTGTGGAGGCTGGTGGTTATCCATCTGCGGTCATATGCTAGCATGACGGACGTATGAATTGAGATCAAGACTGAAGCGCGAGTGAACCATACCCTTTGCCGCTTGCCATCTACATGTCCTCGCACTGTTGACTACTGAGACAGTCTCCAAGGACATCGATGTGCTACATTATGCTACTGTCTCGTCGAGATCTGGGGCTGACTAAGATTTTGATATGCTCGTCTTTGTTGTTGACGAGCTCTTTGAAACCTTTCTCGACGATGTCTTCTAGGGCGATCCTACCCGTTACCATCTTTTCGTGGCCAGTCAACTTGCCTGCGACGTGATCAGCGACTCTTTCCCGATTACTAGATCGTAGTGTGTACCCTCAACAATCATCTGCATCACCTCCGACATAGCATCGTCGTCGAAGACGAGGGTGCCTTTCATCGTGATATGTTTGGCTAAGAAGTTCCAGCATGGAATCGTGATCTGCTCTGTCAGCATGACATGTGGGGATGGTGCCAGTGACTTACATCTTGTTCCCAGACCGGAACCATAATGTACAGACCCTCGAATCGCAGCGCATCCAGAGCTCCTGGTAGAGCACGTGGTGCTCCGGCGCAGTCGAAGACGATCTGGACACCGCGGCCTTCCGTCAGCTCAGAGCATCGCTGAGGCACGTCCTCCTCGAACGGGTTGATGACCGCGCGACAGAATTGCGATACCTGTTCCCGCCGTAAAGCTGTTGGCTCCGAGACGACAACATTCTCCGCACTAGCAGCCCGAAGACAAAGCAGCAGAGCGAATCCAATCGGTCCACCGCCCAGCACCAGAATGTCCTTATCGCTCCAGTCCATGACTCCGGAGACTTTCATAGCATGATGCACAATGACCAATGGCTCCAGTACGGCCGCATACTCCAGCCCTATCTCCGGCGGCAAGAGATACAGCTTCCCTTCATCAACAACGACAGCCTCCCCAAACCCACCAAAACCAACGCTACCCCCTATATAGCCCAGTCTAGAGCAGCAATGCGACCTCCCAGCCTTGCAAGCCAGGCAAGAACCACAAAGCACCCGAGGATCAACCATGACACTGTCTCCATGCTTGAACTTCGAGCCATTTGGTGACGATCTGACTTTCCCGCACATCTCATGACCCAGCGTCACGGGGATAGTGGCCTTGGAAATCGGGTGAGGATTCTCCTTGGTTGGGACAGTGATAGGTCCGATTAGGTATTCGTGAAGGTCGGAGCCGCAGATACCTGCCTACAATCAGTACCCTCAGCACTTCGGCCAGTATGGCTACGAGAGTCAAGGTGACCTACCGCACCACTCTACATCGACAATGACTTGGTCTTCGCCGGGTACAGGCTCTTCGACATCGTCGACTCGGATGTCGCCCTTGGCGTGGAATCTCGCGGCTTTCATGTCAGATCTGATCGATTCGTCAATCAATATATCCACAAGATGTTAGCCAAAATGGGCGAATGTGCTATAGTAAAGTCATGTAACTGAGAGCGAGTTCATGGGATTGCTTTCCCACCCATCAGCTACCCTACCTCGGTGCTCCTCATGCACAACGCAGCACAGAAGTCCAAGAACGACATGCCTGTGTGGGCATCTGCCTGGCGAGAGTTGCCGACAGTATAACCTTTAGGGCAAGGCTAAAACATCCTGCTCTCCGTGTAGCGAAGCTGATATGCGACTGCGACTCCCGAACGCTGTGGTATGAGCGTTTGGGTATATGATGCGACTCGCTCAAAATGGCTCTTGTATATGTCGTACGCTTGATGAGTCTATGAGAAAGCTCAAAGACAGCTAGACTCCCATCGCTGCTCTCCTTGACTCAGCAGGGCTACGCACGCTAGATATGGCATTACTGTCGAGAAGCAGACAGCGTCTGGCGTCGAATCTCAGAGGATCCGATCAATTCATGGGCGATCACTGGAAAGTGAAATAGCAGTTTCTCCTTTCGGTCAACCGCACAATATTCCCATCTCCCTCCGACATGAGGCTGATGTCATTGACATGGTGTCTTGACTCCCATATAAGTCGAGAAATTTCCGCGCTGCCTGTATGATTGTCTCGTCACAATCGGAGTATCGCCATCGAGACCACGCATCCGTCCAAACACCAGAACAATGCAGCTCACCTATCCTGTTTCTCTCCTCGTCAGCTTAGCAACCTTAGTGAGGCCAGAAACAGCTCTAACGGGGGTTACTGGATACGCCGTATGTTCGGATGTGAATGCAGACTCCAGTGGCGAAGGATACATCTGCCAGAATAACTATTCGACTTCGATTCGTTCGCGGCGATTGGATCTGCGCCACTACATGCTGACCAGCAATAGTCGTACCGGTATGCAGGCGTAGCCTATTCTCTCAAGGACTCCGGCGGTGAAGCGGGCCGCTGCGCGGCGTCGGCACGTGGTAACGGCGACGAGCCAGGCAGGCAGGGCGAGCGTGACTGTGGCGAAGACAATGGCGATGGCGGAGATGCTGGAATGGACGTTATGTCGGGAGATGCCATACTCCCAGCAATAGTCGATGCCAATGAGCCTCCAGATCAAAGAGGCGGTGGCAGGCACGGCGGATTGCTGGACTTAGTTGGTGGTCTCGGCCAGTAGCAATTGGATCTTCATATCGGACGATGGCGAGGCGATCTCATGGTTCGGACACGCCTTGTGGCCAGCCAAACGACGCATTTACAGGCGACAAAATAGGTAATATTTGTAATGCCGAGCTGTTGTCAAGGATTCCGTATTTACCAGTCACGATGCCCTTGGGTGCTTTGAGCTCCATTCGTCTTGGTTCCAGCATTCACATGGCGTTGAGAACCTCGCTCTTGTCGTCCCGTGAAGTCGTATGTGCATACATTGGCGTATGTTGAGGAAATCAATATTGTCGCAGTGTCCGGAGAAGAAAGAAGAAGGACAACTTCTCCGCTCCACCCATTCGTCCTTGCCCGCCAAGATCGGATTGACCGGGGTCTGGCTTGAATTGTCAAGGCCAAAGTTTATACGGGACAGCTTCGACCCCTAATTTTCACACACCTTCCCCCTGCGCCATGCATCCTTCACGGTTCCTCCCCCCCCCCCCCC
>KZ108383.1:35155-145417 GCA_002116355.1 Dothistroma pini CBS 116487
GGAGCTCGATGAAGCCAGACTCCGTTCTGTTGTTGGCAACCTTCCGGGCGCCGGAGGTCAAAAGCAATGAATGACCATCAGGCGGCCTCAAACACCAGAGGAGACTCCAAAACTTCCCCCATGACCCGGAATCCGCGTCCGCAATCGATTTGGAACGCCTCTGCCAAATCGCCGTCACCTGCTTCAACATCCGCGACTTCGACCACAAAGCCGAAGCAGGAAAAGAGCTCTCCTCTCACGTCTCTCCTCGATTTGAAGCGGACCATGCACACTGGGCCCGTGAAGGACTAACTTACGTGGAACTCTTACAGGCATGGAAACGAGAAACTGTAGATGACCCAAAGTGTCATTTTGAGGGTCTGAATATGTTTCAATGATATTGATGAGGACCTATGGGTTGCGATATTGCGTATTGAGTGTGAAGTCAGTGGAAGGGGTAAGACTACTGTCATGGCTCTTGGTCAGTTGCATTGAGAAGGAGGAGTGCTGGTGCCACGTGGATATGGATGCGTTTCTCGGGATTGAGGAGTGGGTTTGAGACTGCTGGGTTTGTGTGAGTCGCTCTGTTTGTTCTTGTTAGAATCTGTCGAAGCTTACAATCGACTTTCTCGGACGATTTCCCGGACGCATTCTGGGCTGTCCACTGCAAACATGACCAAGCTCAAGCGGATTTGCGGCATGCATTTCCGACTGCTGGCGAGAGGCAAGCTTCGTTCTATATCAATTGGATTGCGAACCTGATAACCAAAATGCAGTTGTCGTCAAGGGACAACGCGTTCGCGCACTGCCTGCTCCTGGCGATATCCAACCTTACCACCTGTTCACACGAGTCGCAACTCCACCAATACCTCCGCCTCATCCAACACAGTCTCCTGATACGCAAACGCCTCACATCTGGGGCAGTAAAATGACTCGTCCTCGAAGTACGCGGCCTCATGCTATTCCTGTCCAACGCAGCGCAAATGGAACCAACCATCGCAAATGTCGCAAGTCACCATCTCTCCAAGCGTAGGGTCGAAAGTTCGTTGGCAGATGCAGTACAGGTAACCTTGTTGTTTGTCACCTGGAGATTGAGGAGATGTGGTAGAAGTGACTGATTCCTTGGTGTCGTTGCTGCTTGAGGATGAGAGCCGGGACTCTTCGAGTGAGGGAAGCGAGTCCGGGATGGTGACCTCTTCGTTGATGGAGGTCGGGAAGCTGTACTTTGAGCGCAGGTTTTCGGTCTTGTCTTTGCGGTGGAGCGTCTCTGAGGACGTACGCTCGCCCTCAGCTGAAGATGTTGGAGAGCTATACTTCGAGTACAAATCTTCAGTCTTGTTCTTGTGGTTGAGGTAAAGGCGCGGCGGAACATCGAGTGAGCCTGGCCTTTTCGAAGGTGCTGGCGTAACGAGCGACTCGACCGACGGCGCAGCGATAACACGCTGCAGGAGACTCTCAGCGTTCTCCTTGTCGTGAATGATCTTCCGAGCCTTGACCACTGCACCCTCGAGCCAGATTTTGGGAAACGGAGATCGGGATGGTCGGGCTGTTCCTTGGTCGATTCCAGCACTCGAGGTCGGAGTATGCTTGCATGCGTCGGAGGCGCTTTGATGCTGGTCGTGGTGCGCTATTGTGGTCGGGCGATTCGCATGCCTGACGCTCAACCAGTGCGCGGCGCTTCCGTGAGCGAAGTCGTTGTGGTGGCGCACAGTCTGCTTGTTGCGGCTCTCCTGACATGCTGGTGGATTGCAGCTGGTGTGACAAGCGCTGTGCGAACTATGTGACGGTCTCCATGTTGTGCGGCGGATGCATGCGCAATGTGATTGTGTGCCAGTGAAGCTTTTTGGCGCTGAAGAAGATCGGCGTATAAAAAGAGGTTGGCGGTGATGGGAGTTGTATCGGTCACGCGGAAGTGACCGCAAGCATGTGAGCGCCATTCACCTCGAGTCTGGCGCTTCAAGCGAAGCTGGATCGCTCAACGCTTCACGTTCACTCACTTCCCTTCGTGAGAGGTTCGGCGATTCAGCTGGCTCTATGCCATTCGAGTGCCGTCTGTTAGAACGACCACTGCCGGCGAGGTCGAGATTCGCATTGGTCAGAGCTTCCAATCCTTGACAAACGCTGCGCACATGCGGCGCCGATCGAGCAACGCCAGCTATTCGTTCGCGCCAGATCCTGAAAGACTGTAGCCAATGTTAGCATCGAGCCATCGCGGCAGCATGAGTGATTCGTAGCAAGTTCGGTATCTATTCTCTTACATACTGCAAGCATGATCACTTCCGTGCCCATGCTTCATTACAGTGTCGTCTCAAACTCGTACAGTCGCAAGGTCCTTTCCGGTCCTGGCCTTTTCGCTGCAGCCGTAGCCAGCTTTTTGTAACGCCTGTTGACCCAACACCCTTGCCATGCAATCAATACCTGCGTCACGCGGTTGTCCCCTCTTACTCCCGGATGCGAAGCCTGATCGAGTACCTCTGTTCGCGAAGGTCGGTGCGACAGAACATATCGCGGACCCCTTGCTTCCGAGGACTCGGGGTCTCCTAAACCGCAAAGTTCGTGTCCTTCGTCGTATTCTACACGGGAAGGTTGAACTTCTTGCCTTGTAGCACCCTGGTATGTGGGTTAGCAGGTGCGAGGGTTATGCACTACGCGATTCCAAAAGTTTCAAGGAACTCACTTGGTGTAGTAAATCCAGAAGAAGTCCGAGTAGAGCACTGTTTGAACAATGCCGCCCAACACCGGAATTGGGTCCCAGTAGCCGCCTTCTGTGAAGAACCGCCAGACCCAATTGGGGATGTAGAGAGCTCTGTAAGCGCCGAGCGCGAAGAGGTAATGCGTCGTAATCGTCTCGGCTTCACCTGTCCTTTGCAGCATGAAGAGCTGTGGCAGGATCGCGACAGCCTCGAGCCAGATCGAGAATGCCCAAAGCATCTGCACGCCCTATCAGTCTGTGCCATAGTATATACCTGCCTTTCTCTTTCGCCCTTGCAACATACCTCAGCGGGTGTGTACTTGTACGGAAGCAGTAATCCCAAAACCGCAGCTCCTCCTACAAGGTATTCCACTTTGAACGTATCTTGATTCGGATCGTGCGTGGGCTTGTAATCGTTGAGCATTAGGTAGACGACGTAGATTTGCGAGCCGATGAAGGCGATCTTGAAGGTGGTGTTCCAGAGGGACTTGGTCGGATCTGTCCAGAGGAGGTCTGTCACGCTTCGTCAGTGCTGCTGTTCTACCAGTCTTGTACACCTCTTTGCTCAACATACCAAGATATCTCGTGACGTATACAACCAGATAGAGGAACTGGCTCTTGAAGGAGATACCGCTTGCGCTCTGCGATCATGTCTTAGTCAATGTTTCTGGATCCATTGCTACGCTGGAACCGGAATCGCGTACACTCGACGACTTCATTTTGGCAAGTAGGATGAAGATGGATGCAAGGTGAGAAAGATCACCAACTGTGAATAACGTTCATCAGCCATGTCCTTCCAGTACAACGGGCCAAAGACCCAAAGGCCAATGCTGTTGTCGCAAGTCGTTTCCAGGCGTCTTACGGATTCTGAAGATATTCATCTTGGCGGATTATGGCGCGTGGCCGCTGTATTATGCTATTGGGTGTGTGTCGCCAAAGTCCGAGTAGCAGAAGTGGTGTGATCTTGAAGTAGAGTAAGCTCCTTGAAAGTCGCGAAGTCATGGGAAAGTGACACGCAGCTTGTCGATCTCGCTTCCTTGCGGAAAGATGCGACACAAGGGGTTCAGGGTCAGACAATAAGCCACATATAAAGTACGTGAGGGCGCGCGAGATAACTTGTTATTTTGCACATGCATCGTACAGTCTCTACTTCGTATATGCGTACATTACTACAGCGTCTTCGAGCATCGCAACGCTGTCTCTTCCCGCGTGCCCGCTCAAGTCAAGGTGAGTGATTCGCTGGCGCCCTGGTCTACGCTGAAAACTTGGAAATGGCAATAGCATTACGGCGTCGACAGACGCTGTACATCTCCTATCATATCTGTTACTGACAGACACTGAGTTTTGCAATACTTGGATCACGATACGAAGCCTGCTCGTCCGTGTTCACCCAAGTGTTAACATGAATGTGCTCATGATCAGCACGAGCTCTGTTGAGTCTCGGGCTGACAGAGAAGTGGTCCAACTCTTGGCTATTCATGTCAAACAGATGAGTATACTGCTCGGTAGCATGGATGCCGGCAACATCATCAAGACTCCTCACTCCAGACACTGCGGCCAAAGTCTTCAATGGCTACATATACTGGAACTCGTTGTAGTCGCCCCCCCAGAACGACGGCAGCATTGCGGTCAAGATTCAGAATTTGGGGTATGAACGATCCAATGATATTAGCCTGCTGGCTCTCGAGTGTCGATACCTCGTTTGACGGGAGGGCGTGGGTCACCGTGCAGAGAAGTGCTGCCGCCTTTCGAAGTAAAGTGCACGTCAAAGGTGAAGAAAGTGTTCTTGCCATCTTTTGTCTCCCACTGCGCCGCTTACGGCTTTCGGCTGGCTCTCCATGCCGGATTATCTTGGTCGATGTGGCCTGAATTATACTTGAGCGATGGACCTGGCAGGACTTCGCTGGCATCCGTGCTGGACCCTGGGTTGGACTTCCGCAGCTGGATCACGTTCGGGTTGTAAAGGTATGCTGTGCGGATATTGCCCCCTGGCTGGCCTCCATCTTGATCGTCGATGGTATCAATTGTGGGGCAAGCAATAGTTGACATCCGCGCCCGCTGCATTGATCGAGTCTCGCAGAGTGGTCACACTGACTGCGAAATCCACGACAGCGTCATTGGTAGGTCCATTGTCGTCGTGCACTTCTTGAACCAGGATGAGGTCAGGCGAGCGAAGAAAGTTGGCGATGTGGTTTACAATGCTCGCGATCTGATCAGCAGGAGAACTTGAGTAGTAGTTCTCAATGTGGTACTGTCCAACAGTGATGCCGCTGCACTGTCCATTGGATCGTAGTCTCGTGGCTGGTGGGAGAGCTGGGCTCTGGGATCTTGTCACTTTAATGGCAGTGGTAGGCAGGATCCTGTACAAGCCAAAGTCCTGATACACAACTTCAGTAATCTCCTCGAGAGAGTCACCCAGCTCGGTAATATGGCTGTGGTTTAGGGTGCCACCGAGAGGGCTGCCAATGAGGATCGCTTTCGGATTGGCATCACGATCTCTAATAGTGGGACCGCCACGGTTGTTGTCGCCAGTAGCACTCCAGTCACCAACGACCGACCCACGTGTCACCAAAAGAGCTTGGCCTTGCAACAGCACGAGGGCGACGCACGGTCACCAGCTCTCCAGTCAAAGACTTCCACCCAGGAGTCGAGTCCGTCCTTCCTCGGGTCCAAGGTTGAATTCGCCTCTGATACTCGGCTTTGGTTATTTGGTACTGCAAAGACATCACCACGGTCGAGGGAACTGTACTGCTCGATGGGTGTATTGAGGCCTCTCTGCCCAACAATAACTGGTATTACAGCATTGCCAGTAGAGATACCTGTGCCGAACAGCGCTGGCAATTGCTGCAAGGGCAGCAAGTGATGGAGGAAACACCGTCTTACTGTTGTGCGATAAAGCCTTGGCCTTTTACAGATCATTGTCTTCGTGCTCATTATATATGTTCTCACCTCTTGTATTGCCTCTTACTACGGTCCTCCTTCCTCTTCCAGGTGCGGCACTTGCCTGCTTGGAGCAGAAGTCAAATCACCATACTCCGTAGACAGCTCTATTCACTGGCTTTTTGGCGACATAGACCGAATGGCAGTGGCGGAGGGTCGTACAAGCAGTCTATCTTGGCTCTCTCGCCTGCGAACGCGTGATAGACTGGTGTTCTTTTCGTTTGATGCAGAGGAGTGGTTGTGCGGCTGATGAGTCGCGATCCTGCAGGGCAAGTACTGCATCTCGAGTTGACACAGGTACAACGCCTTCATATTGCTCACGTATCGAGAAGGTCGCGCGTCGGTGTCAAGGTGGGTGTGGAGTGTTGTGAAGTGAGAAGGTGGTCGAGAAGGTGGCACGTGGGCGCCTCCAGGACTTCGCGACCGTGTAACCGCACACAACAATCACGTCTCCGACCCGAGTGATGGTCGTGCAGGTCGCGATCAGCAAGGGCGGTCGAGAGAAGAGCATGTGCGGGTGAATGCAAGGATTATTCTGGATGGTGATATCCTTCTCCAGTATCGAGCCCAGAGGCAAGAAGCTGATGAAAGAGGTTTGCGTATCGCAAGCGACAGCAAGGTATGCCAGCAAAAATTGCGCCAGTGCCGCCCCCGAAGGAGAGGCATACATGTCCCGGTCCGCGATGTGCAATGCAGCCGGTCCATGTACCGTTGGACATTCATGAGCGTCCTCGGGCCAACAAGGTAAGTATGAAGAAGAAAGGAAGCAGGTTCCGGTTCGAAGGTAAGAAAGTTCTTATGCTTCTCGCAGCTGGCCTGTGCTGCGCTCGTTTGACCGGCATGCTCTGCAGAAATAAGTGAAGACAGAACCCTTGTACCGTCAAAATGTGTGGTGGCGATGATGAGACCACGTTGCTCACAACGGCGTGATGAAGGATGTGAGGTCGTGCCTCAAGCTGCACAGTATGGAAGGCACGCTAAGGGCAGTGAACGAACGCCTTCACATGGCAGCTTTCACGAAGCGCTCCGCAAGAACATCCTCTCCAATGCCAAGTTACGAAGAGTGGGAAGAGACACACGGTCGGAGTTCCGTGCATACAAAGCAAGTACGGTCGAAAGTTCCGAAAACGCGCACGTAAATAAATCTACTGCATCCTCGACATGGCAGTAGAGTCATAACCTACCTGCGAAACACCATCCTGCTACAGACAGCGCCCCAGGCTCCATTGAGTAGAGTTGACTGTCTGAAGCATGTCACAAGCATTCTAACGACCTTATCAGATCCAAAGCATACAAGGAGATGTTCGGCAAACACGGACTCTCGCGACCGCGTCTCTCCGATAAAGACGAAGCCAGTGCATCTAGGCTGTAATGTGATGCTGGGGAACACAAGTCAAGATACAAATCACTTACCTCCAGGTCGATTGTAACGCGAAGACCACCGTTTTTGTGGAATATACAGACAAACGCGGGACACATGGTAACGAAATGGCCATGTAATACGAACCCCTTCCTCAGTCTTGCCGTACTCGGCACTTCTCTCCATCATTAGTTGCAGCAACGCTTGATTCTGCTGTCTTTTCAGCTCTATGTCCGTCCCGGGCGGTATCCATTCTTCTGAATCTGTGTCCAGGTATTCGCGCGCGATGCTGCGTATCCTATAGGAGGTCGAGTATTCGTCGAGCTCTCGTTCATGTCGTTCCAGTTCTTTCGAGGTGAAGTGTATGGGACACTCCCCTGCGAGGCCAAGCGCTTCCCAGACTTTCGATATCTCGATGAGACAGGCCCGGAGGGGAATAATTCCCGCTTCTGAAACTTCTCCACAGCGTTCGAACAGGTCCTTGAAGTAGGATGGAAGCTGGAGCGCCTTACACACCTGTTTATTCTTGGAACCGCTGGTAGCCTCGTAGGCTTTGGCCATACAAGCTTGCTTGTGCTCGTGTTCCGCCTACATACGGTCGTCCTCGTTCATTTGCTCGAGATTGTCTGCTCTTTCCGGAACGGCACCTCCGACTTCGTAGCCTTCGGGAATGTCGAGAAACTTGCGAAAACGCACTTGACAAAATAGCGGTGAGATCGCCAAAGATTGCCAGTCTATTATTGGCACGATCTTGATGTGGTCGTCTTCTGCCACGTAGATGTTTCCGAGATGGAGGTCGCTGTGCCACAACGTGGGCTTGGAAAATCTCCCAGGCAGACTGTCCGTACTGATGCGTTCCATGACCTCTTCGGCGAGGCGTAGCATGGCAGTTTCCTCAGCAAGTGAGCTTGATGAACATGAACTTGGCTCGTGGTTGTTTGCTTTGCTGCTAATACGCAACATCTCGCAGGTTACGAGAGCTCGACCGAAAGCTGTGACATCCGGTCCTGCCATGTGTGTGAGCATGCTAGCGGAAACAAAGGAGTGACATTGGAGAACTAACACGGTCCCTTCCTCACATCGAGTTCACTGTCCCATGCCCGCTCGCAAGAAGGTCCTACGCTGTATCGACTCTCCGAGTCTGTGCGAGCATCGAGGGGAATAGGGAGATCGCTGCTCTGTAACGACTCTTGCAAGTACAGAGATCCGGAGGCAGGAAACTCCATTGCAGCAAGTCGAGACTCAAGAGCGCAAAGATTCTTGATGAGGAAGTGATCATAATCAGGCATGTTCGCCCAAGCTTTGACCAGCTGTATTCCTGGCGCCTTCTCCATGATGATGTATTCGGATCCGATGGTATTTGACGGATCTGAGCTCCAGGCTATGACCTTAGGCACTGGGATTGTTGTGTGCTGGCCGACTTGTTCCAGAGACGTAAGCGACGGGCATCCATAATTACCGTGACCATGAGCCTTACCGTACTGTAGAACCGCAACTTCGGATGCCGTAGTCAATTGGGCTGGACCTGCCATGTTGAATGAGAGTTTAGCAACTTGCTCGCTACCATCAGCTTTCTTCATCAGGAGTGCTTTGCTGAAGCCACCCTCCATTTTCTCGATTTCGTTGACAGGTGGCTGGCGCCCATACCGGGAGGCAGCAGAGCATAGTTCATCGACATCGAATTTGAAATATCGCCGTTTGCAGGCGTCGGCTTCGTTGACCAAGAACGACCCATTCGTGCACTGGTAAAGCTGGTCGCGGCTAATAGTCGAGCCTCGGCAAGTGATTGTAAGATTTCGTCTCGTCGCGTAGCTTCGCAGAGCATGGTTCGATTTAGACCATTTGGAAATCGCATTGCTGGACAATGATTGTAAAATGCGAGAAGAACACGCAAGTCTATAATGTTTTGCACAAGACGAGGTGAATGCAGAGCAGGTTTAGGCGACATTGATGCAAGCCCCACCAAAGAAATTACCAGTGCAGGTGCAATGCCACCTGCTGCTTCGTCGTGGTGACAACTTAGCAACGACGCAACAACGACGAAGGTGTAGTCACCGAGTCGAACTACACAATCTGTACTGCATCGGAAATGTTAGGCAAGGCCGCATAAGAACGGCCTCTTTGACAGCTAAGGCCGACCAGCTTCACTTCACATTGCCTCTTGTACAACAACATTGCTCTCCTCCGTTGCTCCATCACTAACATCAAGCAACCGCCACGATGCTTTCCATCCCGCTGATACCGCCGCGAGACGATAACTCGACCTTCCTGCGCACGACTTATCGTCCACGCGCCGAATCGCCTCCGCCAGCCATTGGCCAGAGTCAACAACAAACACATCGTCAGCGCCAGCAACGCGATGAAGAGAAGAGACAGCACAATGCGAGGAGCCCGCTGGCAATCCTCAAAGCAGAGGAGGCAGCCATTGAGTCACGCAAAGCTGCTGTGCGCAACTTCGGCTCACACTGGATTCGACCGCCGGGTGTTTCCAAGACGTTGCAAGCAATGATCGAAGAGACCCTGGAGCGAGAGGAGCAGGCAGAGATTGAGAGACAAGAAGCTGGTATGCGCGACATGCAGGCACAGCAGCAACTGGCCGAAGCACGACAGCAGGCACAAGAAACGGCGCAGCATGAGGGTAGAGACGGAGAAGAAGAGCGGGATCTTGATGCTGAGATACCTGACGCAGATGCCACGACTGCGGACGTGACGTTCAACGAAGACAGCATGATGGAGGGCAGTCAGATTGAAATCACTGATCAGAACATCGAGGACGAGAATGGTAACGAGAATGAGATGGAGGTCGCAGAGCTGACGGGCGCTGCTCAGGACGAGGAAGAGCTAGGGATCGAGATGGAGCGGGATCTTGACGATTCTGTACCTGAGGCCGGCAGCTATCAGCACACCGACACAGAAGTCGAAGACAGCGATTCTGATTCAGAACTACGAAGCTCGTTCATCGACCGAAGTGCGCCGCGATCAGCTTTGTCTGATGCAACTCCAGCAGGACAGATGGGACCGCCAGCACGAACAGCAGGAGGCTTGCAAGAGAGGATGCGAGCGCAGGTGCACGCTGCAGATGCTGTGCCGCGCAGTCCTGGTAGCCTCAATCTGTCGAGTTCAATTCTGGGCAGCTCACTGGTGGGTAGTAGCCCAGTAGTGCAGCGTACGGATGGAGGGGCACGTGGAAGAGGCGGGAGGTCGCGTAGAGGAAGGCACAGCTGAGTCATGCAAGTGAACGGTATGTGAACAGCGCTACATGATGCGGCGCGTAATCGCGACAACTAGACCTGAACAAAGCACCTCTACTCGAGGCCAATGGATATTGCATAGCACAACGATGTCCCCGAGGAACAGAAATCGGATCTCACAGAGGTCAAGACTACACCACGACGAAGATGTCATACCACTTGAATCGCTGCCGAAGGAGCTTCCAGCGCTGTCGGCCTCTCTTTACGATGCAATTCCCGTCAGCACAACGCTTGCAGTGGTCAACCCACGCAGTCTTCTAATCAAGAGTTGCGAAATCACGCGCAGTCAGCGTGTCGCTATCGAGAGAGTCCCTAAGCTGGTCTGCGAGACCAGCACAACAATTTTCATCTTGCCAGTACAAAGCTTCGATGATATACTGAATCAACTTGCGACCCACACGCAATCCGCATTCGGCATCAACATCTCGGATCGCTGGAGGTGGGGTTGCGCTTTGCTGGCGGAGTGTGAGGATACCTCTGGCACAATTCTCAAGGAGAACGCTACATTCTTCATTTCTGCTGCTAGTCAAGGAGGTTGGAGCTGGAATTTCTACATTGCGGAGCTTGAGCGAAGTCGGAGGGGTATCTGGGAGAGCCGAACTTCGATCATGATGGCGTAAAAGGGCCAGAAGCACATTACGGCAGGAGCTTGAGAAGCTGGGTCGGCTATATCTCGACACCTACCACTCTCACGCGGATACCCTTCGAGTCAAGCTTTGGGCTTGGAAGGAACCAGTCGTGAGCTAGTAGGACATCCGACTCGTCTGTTTCGAAGAGTTCAAGGTCGAATTGTCGAAAGAGCCGGCCGAGCATGAGATACAGCTCCATGTAAGCGAGGCTATCACATGTCAGAATGCTTTCCACAGAGGTGGGCTCACTCCACTCACTTGATCCCTAGACATTGCCTTGCACCTTTTCCAAATGCCACGAAATACCTCTCCAATGGCGATCCATCTGGCGCTTTTGGTGTTTCTCCGATCCAACGCTCCGGCTTGAACTTTGTGGCCTCTGGAAAGTATTCGTCGTTTAGATGAACATCTGCAATTGTCATTGAGATCGGTGTGCCCGGCGGTATGACCCAATCGCGCCACACCAAAGGCTCGTTCAGCACGCGAGGATTCCGCGCCGACACGCTCAGTGACAGTCTGACGGCTTCCTTGATGCATGCTTTCAAGTATGGCAGGCTTTCAAGGTGATTGTCGTACCGGAAAGCGTCAGATTTGGAGACATCTGGAACAGCTTTGCGTAACTCTGCCTTCAGCTTGTGCAGAATCTCGGGGTTGGCGAGGATATAGTAGGTTGCTTGACATAGTGCCCACGCGGTCGTTTCGATGCCAGCGCCAAGGATGAGTTGAGCCTCTTCTGCCAGGCGCAGGTTGCTCTTCTCGTGCTCTGGCAGTGTGTCGGACTGTAGCACATTGTGGAAGACGGTCGGATGCTCTGGCAGCTTCTCACTCTCTGCAACGGATCTCCGGACTCCTGCAATCTTTGTGCGGAGGTCTTTCTGCAGATCCAACAGTTTCGCGAGTGGCGGGTTCATGGCCTTGTTCCAGCTATCCGGTAAGCTGTTCAGAACGCCGTGCATCCAAGGAAACTGCAACGCGACATGTCCGAATCCACTGACTGCCATGAAAGCATCATGAAACGAATCAGTGAAACCGTCCAGACCGAGGTGATCATAATCGAAACCAAAAGAGTACTGCGTCACGACATCGCCAGCGAAAGCCGAGAACGCTTCACTGATCTTGCACACACTGCCAGTCTTCTTGAACCGCTCGAGGCCTCTACAAAAGACATCCAACTTCTTCTGCACTTCTGGTTCAAAACCAAGGATAGCTCGTCTCGAGAACATGTTATTCAATGGGACTCGTCTGGTCTTATGCAGCACGGGATCACTAGTCGTGAAGACCGAGCCGCTGTTCCCAAATCGACCAGACATCCATTCATATTTGCTGCTTTTGTTGTTCTTCACGTAGAGTGTCTCCCAGAATGGAGGGTCTTGGATGTGAATTTCGCAAGGTGTGATCCTGACGATTGGACCTGGGGTAGTTTTGTCAGTCGTCACGTCCTTATCCGGGTGGCCCCGGTCCTCGCATACCGTACTGGCGGTGCAGGTCTTCTATGTGGAACGAGAATTTGCCGTTCAAGATGATCTCGTAGTATGCTTCGTACCATTTCGTCAAGGCAGCCAGTTTCGGACCTAGATGTTGTTCAGTAGCTGGACCATGATTGCAATGTTAGACAGCGAACCTGGGAACTTGGCAAGAGGATGTAGGTGGAGGCGGCAGACAGCCAGACCGGCGAGATAAGCCAAAAGCGCAGCAGCGCCGGCAAAGACCATGGAAACGGTCGCCATTTCGCGACAGGATTCACTGCCGGACGCAGCCTTGGTAAGACAAACACAAAGGCGAGGACAACACGAGCATACCTTCTCCCCGACTACTACTATACAAGGACCACGCCCATATTGCCCCACGTCGCGTACATGGTTTACTCTCATCCTTGCTCGCCTCGATCGCTAGCAACGCGAAGCGTCCGGCCTGCCTGTATAGGCTCACGGTCCGAGCAGTCCCTGTATCAGAGCTTCTGAGTCTGGCCAGCTCTTCCCGGGGACTACACCAGGTTCGCCAGCAGGCCATAAGATGCGTGACGAAATACACGACCTGTGTTTGAAGGGCGTGCCGTGCCTCGTGCATGGGGAAGCATGCAAGGTGAGGTCGGCTTCGGCTCGGCCATTGTGCCGTCTGCATGGCGTGTGGGGCGATCTCGGAGATTTCTGCGAGACGGCCGAGGGGCCATCTCGTCAGCTCGCTAGCAAGGTGAGACTGACGAGAAGAGTATCGACAGCTTGATACCGACACTGTGGTTCTGCGGCGTGGGCAGATGGGAGAGAGCCAGCTTTCTTCTTCTTCCTACTACTTGACGATGGTGATGATGATGATGTTTGGAATCTTGATTGTTTCACGGCTTTGAAGCTTGGAATTTTGTTTCTGGTGTTTGTGGACGACGACCAGCTTCGGCGAGGATGGATGATGTGCCGACTCAGCAGCAGCAGCAGCAGCAGCAGCAGGAGGAGGCAGAGCCTTTGCTGAATGTGGCACTGGATGTTGATGTACGTTGGCGAGAGGATGAAAGACGGGGGCAAGAGGCTGACCACTGAAGCAGAGCTCGGGCGGAGACTCTGGATTGGGCTCGGATATAGATTCTGTCGAAAGCGCGTCATTGGCATCATCGATCTTTGGGTACACATATGAGAATGGAAGACGATAGTGTGTCGAGGTTGAAGTTCGTGGGAAAGGGTGCTGGCTGATGGAATGCCAGTCATGCTTTTCGCGAAGGCAATTATCTACTGCCCAACGACGCCGAAGAGCAGGATCGATTGGATCTGCAGTGAGTTCGTCCTCAAAGACATTACGGACCTAGCATTCAAGCAGGGCATCGTGATTCTGATGCAATGTCTATCATTCAGTCACCACATATTTCGGCTCGCAGTGCGAGGAAGTCTACACAGAGCCCCCATCGGTCCCGATATCAAACGTGCTCTTGACTTCGGCACAGGCACTGGGATATGGGCCATCGACCTCGCAGACGAACGGCCAGAGTGTGAAGTAGTAGGCACCGACCTAAGTCCCATCCAACCAGGCTGGTACAGACAATCTGACGCTCGGCCAAGCCGGATCTGCTAATGATTGCCCAGGCTTCCACCGAACTGCAAATTCTACGTCGACGACGTCGAATCCGAATGGACCTGGATGCCGAACGAAGCCTTCGACTACATTCACGGACGTGGTAAGCGTCACTTAGCCCGCGCGAGAAATTCGTACTGACTCTACTCCTTTGCCAGGAATGGGCGGCAGCATCTCCGACTGGTCACTCCTCTACTCCCGCATCTTCGAACATCTCAAAGTGACCCTCCCGCTCCTGACACAATCCCCTCAAAACTGACCCTGTCATCTAGCCCGGCGGCTGGCTCGAAATGCAAGAATACGCCGCCTGGATTTCCTCGGACGACGACCCAGACCTGACAAAAGCCCCCCACACAAAGCAATGGCAAGAACTAATCGACGAAGCTTCCAGCAAATTCGGGAAGAGGATGAATGTAGCCCATGAGCAGAAAGGGTGGATTGAAGCCGCAGGCTTCGAGACTGTTGTGGATGATGTCGTCAAAGTGAGTTTTCCCCTCTCGCAGAGATGATGCTAGGGAAGGGGGAGGGTGATGGCTAACGCAAGGTATAGATCCCCATAGGACCTTGGGCGAAGGGGGCGAAGTTGAAGGAGATAGGACGCTATCAGAGGGAACATGTGAGTAAGATCAGGTACAGTAGCCCTGGTTGCGGCGACATCTGAGACACACTCAGAAAGCTCAGGGCTTCTGGTCCCCTCTTTCTTGAGAATACATCATAAGGCTAATCTTCCTTACCTTTAGATGAATGCGTGTGTCGAGGCTTTTACATTAGCGCCACTGACGAGAGTTTTGGGGTGGAGGGCGGAGGAGGCGCAGGTTTTGATGGTGAGTTGATGATGATGATCATGACTGATATTTTTACTCTGATTATGATGGTGATGGTTTGAAATTTTTGCTGACCATCTCCCCTCTTTTACTTGTAGGCTGGTGTGAGAGCGGAATTCAATAATCCAAAGATACACCTGTTGACGGTGTTTCATTACGTTTATGGGAGGAAGCCCACACGATGAATCGATACCGAGTCCGGAGAAACGATAGTGGGCGTTCGCTTGTTTGCGTCGAGATTTTTACGATACCACTCTTGAGCGTAGCGAAATAGGTATGTACTACTTTGCGGGTTTACAAACGGCATTCTTAGAGGATTCAATCTCAGGTCGTACAAAATATCTCTCCACAAAGTAAGCAGAATCCTTCCACGAAAAGAAGGGGGGGGAAAAGGCGAAATGCTAATGCTACGCAGCAGTCTACTTACAATCTGCAGGAACGTAATCCTGATTCCCGATCCTAATTCCAACACCAATTCCCTCGTCGAAGCACCCTAGTACTCCATTAACCTCAACTTCTTCCCCACCTCCCTCCTCGCCTGGACCTTCTCGCCCGCTCTCTCCTCCTCATTCGCCTTATTCGCCCGCAGCGCTTGCTGTAGCATACCGGCGTCGAAGAACCCATCTATCGTAAAAGGTTAGTAAAACGTCAGTGATGTTCCCCAGCGTTGAAGTCAACTTACATCCACCAAACTCATCATCACTCGCCACTCCACTGTCATCATTACTCGGATCAGTTGCCGCGACTTGCTCACCAACCACCAACCTTCCGCGGCTCTTCAGCCTCGTTCCCTGAGGCCTTTGATCCTCCGCCTCTCGTGCGCGACTCGCTTGCTTGTCATTACTCGTTCCACGTCTATGTGTTTGTCTGAGCAGCTTCCTGATCTCCAAGAAGTAACTCTCCAACGCGTCAATGTAGCGCCTGGTCTGGCGATGCTTACTACTAGCACAGACAGAGATGCTACCATCTTTGATGATGTATCCAATACCAAACCCCTCACCGCTGGTCGGTCCGAAACCAAAGTGGCGGAGGGAAGGGTTACCGCAGTTGGAGGTGGAGAGGATGGTATTGTTGATTTTGTCGTAGCCTGCGTCTGCGAAGAGGGCGGGAAGGGAGACTTGCGGGCGGGGTGGAGAATTGGATTGGATGCTGCCTTCTTCGGACATCATACTGTTCCTATTAGGGGAGACGGCAGAGCTGGAGGGATCGCGGTCACTGGTGGGAGAGCTCCATCCATTGAGGCTGCCGCCGTCTCCGTTGAGGCTATTGACGTCGGCATCGCCGTCGATTTGGCGTTGCCAGAGGCACATGAGGGCGTAGAGGTGGCGATCGTGGCCTTGGGCTTTAGCACATTCTTTGGTGAGGGCTGCGTGCTTTTCGCAGGCTTTGCGAAGTGCTTCGACTTTCTTCGCTGGGGAGGTGTCGGCCCAGAAGGTGCGGATGAATTCGACGCTTTCGTTGGTCACGGAGCGGACGGCTTCTGTGCGGCCGTGGTAGAAGACTTTGGTCATGGCGGGCTCGTAGACGCTTTCGATGCGGCCGTACATGCCGAAGTAGGCGGCCTGGAATGCCATCTGGACGAAGGCGTCGGGGGAGAAGCCGCAGGAGGTCATAAAGTTCTTGCCGTATACGGCGAACTCGAGGGTGTAAAATTCGTTTTGCTGGATTAGGTCTGCCAGACGGGTCTCTGCAAAGCGAAGGGCGGTCGCCAGTTCCGGCACCATATCCCATTCGAGTTTGTGTGGCGTTGTGCTAACATCGCCGAAGCTCTTTGGGTCTCGTTTCGATGGGTCCGGTGATTGAGACGCCCACAATGAAGGAGCCTGTCCATTGATGGTGCGTGCAAACCGCAGGATAGTGTCAGTGTACACGTCGGAGGCAAAGCGAAGGACAGTGTGGCCATCGATACCAGTGTGCTCAAAGTTAATTCCGGCGCTGCCGTTCTTGCAGACAATGATCTGCAACTTGTCGTACCATCTGTTTGTGCAGGTCCCGACTTGCACGCCCTTCTCGATGATTGACGTACCGCAAAGCATGTTTGCGCTGAGATCAGCGCTGTTATTTGGCTCAGTATCGTCCAGGCACAGAATGAAGAGGGCAGAGTCAACGATGTTGAGGCAGTCGCTGTTGTTGGAGCCTTCATCCTTGCTGATTAGTTCGCGTAGACTTGACCAGATCTTTCGATTCTCTGTGCTCAAGACACCGACCGCCCCTTTCGCGGCACTGTGGACTGGAGTTTGCTCGGCGTCATCGACAATAACTTGCAGGTTCAAGCTGACATCCTTCTCGGTCATGATGAGGTCGTTGTTGTCATCAAGCACATCAAACCAGTAGAACTGTCCGCGGCTAAGGACGACCACGTGCTTGGAAGATGGATCCTGACCGATCTGACATCCATTCTCTGTTGGAATCCGCGCAGTACCGAAGAGTCGTGAGTACTGATACATGTCCAGCGGCTGACCACGCATTTGGTCCGGAGGGAGCTCTTCCTTACGAACAGCGCGAACAAACGAAAGTGCCGAAACTACCAGAGACGCTGCACGAGTGGTCTGGTTGTTTCGAGCCGGTGTTGGGTCATCTTCGAGTAAGAAGAAAGGATTGAGATTCAGCACCACAGGGTTATCGTAGTTGAGATATGAGTCGTACCCTGGCCGTCGTCAGCAAGAAGTGGTCAATGAGAACGCGTCAGACTTACAGAACTGCTCAATGTAGCTGCTCTTGCCTTCTGAGTAGGCTTTGAGCTTAGCCTGCAGTGATGGACCATCGCTACGAAGGAATTCCTGCACCGCTCTCTCACTGTCGTGGTGCTCTCTGGCGTCCTGCAAAGGATCCAGCGACTCCAGATACTTCTTGCATGTTGCCTCGAGGTCTGGGATTGGGAGCTTGGGAAGTTTATCCTGTGCGGCGAACGTGATGCCAGGCTTGGACTGAGGATTGGTGTGTGATGCTAAAGGGTTCTGCTTCTCCTTGGCATGGTCCTGCAACGTCTCCTTGGCGTTCTCGGCCGATCGTTCGGCCATGGCAGAGTCTCGACGTCTTGAGTTGACTATCTGTTCATCAATGGATGGGAACGTTCGCACTGGAGACATGACGAGTGTAAGTGTAGGACCCAGATTCATCAGCTATGCAGTGGCGAAACGAGGGTTGCGATGGACAAGCCACGCAAAGAAGTTCGGAAGAAGTAGTGGCAGTCTTGGTGATAATAGTTCGGCATTGATGCCAAGTCAGTTGGTGAAGGACATGGCCGTTGAGGTCGTGGCCTGGAGGCAAAGAGTGCACATGGAGCAAAGGAGCATCTTTAACCAGGACAGCCCCGCAGGTGTCCGTCCACGCTGGATATTCTAGGCAGATTGCACCTGACATGGAACATGAGACCAGCATGTGATAATGAGGCTCTCCGGCAGTGCACGTGGGCGCAGCCGCTCCGCCGAGAAAGCATCACTACAGCCAGGATATATGAGACGAGGCAACCGACTTACCTGTTCAACGCTCTGGCCTTGGCTTTCGCGGTCGTTCACCTCGGGCGTGAGCTTTCGGAGTGTGTGCGGAATGGCCGTCCGTTGTACGGCAATCGGAAGCTGAAGCCCACTTGGGCCTTCCGCCTGCACGGGCAAAGTGCTCGATGGTCGGCGGACAAGAGGAAGAAGTGAGGTTCGCTGTTCTGTTTGGAGGCGCTAGAGCTGGAGCTGCAGGTGCAGGCAGGGGATCGCTTCAGCAGGGATAGCTCTCCGGTGGTCGACGCCTGGGGAGATGGTCGAGACAGATCGGATGGCAGGTGTGTTGGTGGTGGTGGTGGTGGTGGTTCGACGACGACAGGCACAGGTACGGACGGCTTCAACATGGGCCAGGATAGACAGTGCGAGCGAGCTTGTTATAATAGTTCTATCATACAGGCCCAGGATACGGATACATGCTCGGCGGCTTGTTGAACGCCTAGATGTGGGAGGCACCACTGCGAATGACGTCTGGCCGTCCGTCGCCCAGGGCGTAGGCCGGCCAGGCGGATGCGGTAGCGAACGGTTGTCGTCGGTAGAGCACATGGTCTGAGATGCAAAAGTGTATAACCAGACTAGCGCCGATGGAAAGCCGGTTTCCGACTGGCTGCACAGCCCAGTGGTCTGACTAGCTCAACTCCTCCCACCTGCTGCACGCTTCTCCTCGTCGCGTGAGTGCCATCCGGGTGTTATCTAAGCTACTGCTCCACACGAAAGCCTCTCGCTCGCGTCTCCAGCGGTGGCGGTGATGGTGATGGTGCCAAATGACCAACATACTCACCGTCCTCCCTGACTTTGACGTCGCGCCCTACACCCACATCTTACCGTCGCTGGAGAGAGCCCTCATCTCCGCCGCGGACCTGCTCACCCTCGATGCCTTCGATGTCGCCAAGCGAGCTCAAGTCCCGCCGGGCGAGGTGAAGAAGCTGGCCGACACGTTCCTCGCTGCTCTCCATCAAAGTGCTGCAGCGACGCGATCGCCAAATGTACGGCAGGACGATGACCGATGGTCGGGACTCGAGAGCGGCATAGACCTTGCCGACAGATGGACCACCATCAGCACGCTGGACGACACTTTGGATGCGTCGCTGAACGGCGGAATTGCACTTGGTCATCTGACTGAGCTTGTTGGCGAGAGGTAATGGCACTTTCGTATCTCCTTCATGCCTTATCTCTGACTTCTGCAGCGCGGCTGGCAAAACACAGTTCCTTCTTACTCTTCTGCTTTCTGCCCAACTACCTGTTCCGGCAGATGCAGCATCACAGTCGCGTTCGAGTTCCGTCTTGTACATCTCGACCGAAGCACCACTGCAGACGACTCGTCTCAATCAGATTCTTCAATCACATCCAAAGCTTGCCCAACTAAGTGCCAAGGAGCGGCCCTCTCTGAGCAAAGTTCACAGCACGCATATTCATGACGTGGAAGCACAGGAACACATTTTACGGTATCAAGTCCCGGTGGCGATAAAGAAGCACCATGTCGGCCTCCTTGTCGTCGACAGTATTGCGGCTAACTACCGAGCTGAATTCGACAAGGGAGCAAAGGCAAAGAGCGCCGAGACTCTTGCAAAGCGCAGCAACCAACTAGCACACATCGGATCTCTGCTACGTGGCCTAGCTCGGACGCACAACATCGCAGTCGTGGTCGCGAATCAGGTTGCAGATCGCTTCACAACAGTCGAACCAGCACCTGGACCACATACCCAGCCCACTCAGCAAAGTCGCCCTGGCACACCCGGTCAATCGACGAACCCGCCGCGGAATGTGCCTGTGGCGGTACCGGTGCCATCTGTCATATCGACAGATGACCCCCTGTCACTAGATCACCAGCAACGATTCTTTACCGGCTGGGGAGACGATGCGGACAGCACGAACCTGAAGACGCCAAGTCTGGGCCTGACTTGGACGAACCAGCTATCGGCCAGAATTGCTCTGCTGAAGAAACCCGTTTATGCGGACAGAGCATATCGTCCTGGAGACGAAAGAGACTTGATCGGATGGCATCGAGCGTGCAAGGTTGTCTTCAGCGCATGGTGCGGCGAAGGAAAGACAGACTTTGAGATCTGGCAGGGAGGGATTCGCAGCATACCCGCTGAAGCTAACAGCGATGGAGAGTCATAAGACGACAGCAGCAGTAAAGCAGCCAGCAAGAGTCTGTTCTCATCTCCTATTACACAAACACCTCATCTCCGCACCAATACCCAATCTCCGCCACATACATTGCCCTCCTAAATCCCACATCCTCCTGCCTCGCGTATCCATGCACAGCAACATGCATCCCATCATCCGCCACACTCGCACCCCCAGGTCCAATCATCCCCCTCGTCCCCGTCACCACCAACGGCGGCCTCGTCCTCGTAAACGGCCCCAATGGCGGCGAATGACCCGTCGCACAACTCACATCACACAGTTCCGTCGTCCAACAATTATTCAAACTTGAAAAATAAAACATACAATCCCTCAGGATTCTTCACCATATATAGCGCCTCCACCAAATTAACGTTCCGTCGCTCTTTCGAGTGAGGCGACACCCGCTACGTACTACGTCCCTGTGCGCCTGCATACACAGTTTTCCTCGGGCAGACTGCCGTCGTCGATCTCCAGGAAGGGAATGTTTGAGGGACTTCTTTTTAGCGGTTATTTCTACAGCACCACCTACCTATACACACTTACTTTTTGTTTGCGCGCTGGGCGTGCGCGATGATGCTTGCGCGCATCCGTGGTATCATACCAACATATTCCGTTCCCCCAACGCCTCGCGTGCACGTCTACTCGTTGCATCATATCAGCCCCTGGTCCCGTCCATTCACAGAACGGCCTCGCCGGACTCTCTAAGCCATGACACTCTGGAGTGCTGCTTGGCCTTGCGCATCGAGCTTCTCGCGGACGAATTGACCGATCCTCCCATTATGTCTCTGGTCAGCCTGCTTCAGTGTGGTGCCGACCCACGCTTTGACGTCCTGAACTTCTGGCCAAGGATCCGAGGCAGGTCGCTTGCAGGTGTTGAGTTGAGTGAAGGCAGCGCCGAAGCCTAGCTCGTCGACGTCGCGGTCCTCGATTGTATCGTCGGCTGCTTGAGGTAGAGGTGGGTTGATGAGGAGTTTGAGAAGTGCCTCGCAAGTGATCGTCCAGCCGCGCTTGGCATAGCGGTCCACGAAAGCCTGACTGTCTGCGAGTGTGCGAGTGAGCGATATGCAGGCAGTCTTGCGGTCGAAAGGCCGACTGAGCTTCTGTGTGTCGGGAAGGATGATTGTGGTGTAAATTGGCGTGAAGACGTTAGCCTGCACTTTGTCGGCAACTGCGATGAAGAAGTCGGCACCGAGACCCTCGTCGACCAGCGCTGAGACGAGGTGGTAGAAGCGCACAAATCGAATGGTGAAGTTCTCGGTCTTTGTGTTTGACAGTCGGTGGAACATGAGCTGTAGTATCGACTGCCAGTAGTTCTCGAGTGCGGTAACGGAGAAGCTGCGGACGATCACCTCAATCATATCCATCGCATGGGTCTCGTATGCTTTGCTGCTGACGAGCTTCTGGAAGATGACAAGGAGAGCCTCTGTCTGGTTCGCTGCAGATATTTGCTCGGCGCCACGGGGAACGATCTCGATAAGCAGTCTGGTCAGTGCTGGTACATTTCCTCTGCTCTCCCACATGGAAGGGACGAGTATCGGTTGTACCAGCTGCTGAAAGTTCGTTGACAACTGGCCTGAGGGGTTCGTCGCTACCATCAGAGCATAGAGCTGGAAGATGTAAGGCGAGAACTCGTCCACCTGTCCTTGGAGCACTTCCATAAAGGCGGGAAACAGACTCGACTCAATCTTCTCGGGTTGTGTGGGCCCAGCGAATCTAATCAGCGCACCTAGAGACTCGAAGTGATAGTAGCAGAAGCCTGGATTTGACGGATTGTGGCGAATGACCTTAGTGATATTCACTAGGTTCGTGAGCACCAGATCGACAATATCCACAATCGTCTCCCGTACGACGATAAGCACTCGCATGACACACTTGATCAAGAATTCGTTCTCTTGCACCTTTTCGGGTTTTGCGTCCTTCGTGATGAGCTTGAATAAGTGCTGCAGCAGATCCTTTGACAGGGGAATGATACTCTCGCGTGGAATGATTGGTTGCCGCTGTTCGTTAGTGAGGTACAAGGCCCGGTCCACAGCGATTGCAGCGTAGGTGTAGACGACGTAGTTGGAAGAGTTGAGATGCTGCACGAGAAGTGGGAACGCTGCTTGCCATTGATCTGGCGAGAGTATGCTCCGGAACAGGTACAAGTACTTGATCGCATCAACCTTGAGCAGTACTTCGGCGTCGGAATTTGTCAAGTCCTCTGCGACGTTCTTCTGGAAGAAATCGATGACACTGACGTTGTTGTTCACGGTCAGGATACCCTTCGCCGCGGTCGCAGTACCCTTCGCAGCAATGGCAGAGAAGAGGTGCACTGCGGTGTCCTTGGCTTTCCAGTTCCCGCTTTGGTCTTTCCGGTACTCTCCCAGGAAGTGCTCCACGTAGCGGTTCACCACATCTGTTACTGGCTTCTCGAATGCCTCCATCAGCTTCCGCAGGAAGTTGGTCGCCGCTCGTCGTCGAGTGTCGTCGTCAGAGCCTTCCAAATCTCGTCGAATGTACTCGATCGGTTCATCCTCGAAAGTCTCGATGTCTGATTCTCGCAACGATAGGTTTGGTATCACGACCTTTTCTGTGACCTGTCCCAGCACCGCCGGGCTGTTGAAGTTCTGCGCATGCTCTTGAATGCCCGCGATCGTGGTCAAGAACTCCAACGCTCTGCTGACGACCAAATCGTACTTGGCTTCCGGACCCAATGTCGTAAGCAAGTTCCACGATGTGCCAATGAACTGTGTGATGTATTGCTTGAATTCCTCGTCGTACTTCCGCGTGTAAAGAACCAGCACCCTGAAGACGTCTGCTCTTACTTGCTCCAATGGACCCGCCTCTGACTCGTCGTTGGTGTTCAGTGCCGCGTTCTCGTATGTAAGGTATTTGTGGAGCAGTGTCGAGATGACACTTAACGACTCCTCGAATTGGGGCGGCATATCGTGTGTCGACAGATCGTACATGAGCTTGATGATCAGATCGAGGGTCGAGTAATGCGCTTTGAGCACTTCCGGGTTGCTTTGGTTCTCGGTGATCTGACGATCGGTGTTCTCCCACAGTTGCAAAAATGGTCCTGCGAACTTGGACAGGACGTGGTTAATTTCGGTGTATAGCTCGTCGGATCGGTATAGAGGCTCCCATCTCTTAAAAATCGAATGTGCCACTTGCAGCACTCCGTTGTTCACGTTCGCATTGTCTGGAGTCAGTCGCGAAACAAGATCGTCCACCAAAGTATCCCACCGTTCCCAGAAGTCGCAGTCTGCAATGACGCTGATAGCATCACCGAGTTGCGCCTGCAAGGCTGGTGGAACCTTCACCATCAATCCGATGAGCTCACTCTTGATCGTGGAGACTTCGTTCGCAGGTAATTGGTGCTCGCCATCTTCGTTGGTCCAGTTCCGCCGCACAAAGTTCTTGAAGAACAGTGCGCTGGCAAGTCGAGTATTAAGAGGGAATGTCTCGGTGGCAACGATCTGTAGCAGGGCGAGTGACAAGCCGGGCTTGGCCTCCTCGTTCTTCAGCGCCTGCTCAGCTGTTGAAAGTGTTAGTGTTTCTGCTCTCTGTGCCGCACGTGAAGATGCTGAGGAACTCACCCTGCTTGTTCTGTCTGGGGTCCAAGCTGGCCGAGAGGAGGTCCGCCACTGACTGCAGATCGACAGACATGTTGCAGTCTACTGCAGTGTGTATGGAGAGGAGAAGAGAGAGATGCGGTGACGGAAAGAAAAGTGGTGTTGGTTGCCATGTCAAACAGTGACAGTGGATAAACTTTGGCGCCGACGATGCGGCTCTGCTCAGCTGCAGCCTGCAGGGATCATGCTCCCACGTCGCGAACCCCAGACGTTGGCGTGTTGACACGTGAAGTCATCGAGTGTGAATTGATCTTTGTGCACGAGAACCGGTCATCCGCAGTTCGCACTAGAACGATCTCGTGGTTCGCCTTCATATTCGACCTCGCCACACCTCAGGTACCGACACTCGCTTAGTTGTGCAGCTGGAATCTTCTCTCCCCGGACTTTAAACTATTACATCCGCTAGGCAACCTGGAGTACGCCACCTCGAGTTCTGCGACATTCACTCAGGGCAGCTGGACAATAGTCGCGCCACGGCCTTCACGGCATGCTCACCACCTGTAATATGACCTAACCGTTGCATCTGCCCATCTGCTGCACAACTTATCCAACAGTCGCCATGGCGGCGTCACAGAACCTCGCCAGGCTGCGTGAGCAGACCATGGGCTCTCTTGAGGACGAGGAGGCCGTCACTGTCAATACTCGAGCACTGATCGACAAAGTACTGGCGCGATACTCCGGCGAATGGACGACACTGCGAGAACTCATCCAAAACGCCGCCGATGCCCAAGCCTCGAAAGTCACGATCCGATTCGAGACACTCCCCTCAGCGACCGTCCCTCTCCCGCAGACGCAGGACTCGAGCGAACTGCTCAAGCATACTCTCCTTCACCACAACCTCAAAACGCTTATGGTATCGAACGATGGCGAATTGTTCAAAGAGACGGACTGGCAGCGCCTCAAGCGCATCGCAGAAGGCAACCCTGATGAGACCAAGATCGGTGCTTTTGGTGTGGGTTTCTATTCTGTATTCGCCGACTGTGAGTCTCCGTTCGTGAGCTCAGGCAGTCAGTCTATGGCGTTCTACTGGAAGAAGGACAGCTTGTTCACGAGGCGAGGGAAGATGGCAGAGGCACAGAAAGGGACCACGTTTCTGCTGGACTACAGGAATCAGAGTACACCAGTCCCACAGCTGCTCAGCTTATGCCAGTTCTTGGCCACAAGTTTGACCTTCGTTGGGCTGCAGAACATCGAGCTATGGCTGGATGATTGGAACATCCTCACCTTGTCGAAGAAGATGGCACCTGGTGCTCAGGTTAAGATCCCGAGCGAGGTTGAGGCGACGACGCAAGGAAAATTGATGAAGATCGTAAATGTGGAATATCAAAACGCGCAGATTGATGCCAAATGGATGAATGTCGTTGGTTGGAATCGACGATCACAGACTACCTCAATCCAGGCACTCGCAGCGCAGTCACAGAACGACGTCGGCGGACTGAGCCTGAGGAGCTTCTTCGGAAAGTTCACAGCATCATCGGGTACGAACACTGTGAGACAGAAAGCGCAGAAGGAAGAGGAACTGCTACAGCAGGCCATACTTGAAGATCTTGCCGGATACAGCCAGTCGACAGTCTTTGTACGCATGAGCACCGTCAACGTACAGACCAATGTCAGCAAGCAGTTGGCCTCCGAACTCGAGCGTGCCACGAAGAAGCCCCCTCCAAAGCATACTCGAATCTCCATCCTGACATCCTCCTTCGACGAGACGACTGCTTCGTCAGGCACGTCGTCCGGAAGCTCGGCGAGCAAGGCTAGTGAGATATTCGCTTCCGTACAACCAACGAGGAACGGCAAGATCTTCATCGGTTTCCCGACTGCGCAAACCACTGGCCTGTTGGCGCACATCTCCGCGCCCTCAGTCATCCCGACTGTTGAGCGTGAGAGCATAGATCTGAACGCGCGCTATGTCCGAGACTGGAACATCGAAATGCTTCGGGTGGCTGGCATCGCTTGTCGTATAGCATACACGGGCGACATGGCAGAGCTGAAGAATCGGCTAGAACGGACAGCAGCTGGCAATGGTCGCAAGAAGATCGCAAAGGAGGAAGTTGACGCTGTGATGGCTGCAGGTGTTCATACGTACAAGCAATACAGCTTTGCCGAGTCAACGCCAGCGATGAAGGTCGGGCAGTACATTGAGGAGGCGTTCTGGACGTGCAACAAACACGGTAGTATCGATGTTCTGTCTACACGTGGCGTGCTCCCGAGCTCACAAGTTCGTGTTGCCACAGAAGACCTCAGCTTCGTAGACGGCATTCCGGTGGTACCAGATGAGCTGATGGATAAAGCACTGGCTTTCCTTAGCAAGCTGCGAGACTATGGCCTTCTGTCGGACATGACTACGAAAGACATCAAGGCAGAGCTGGAACGGCAAGCATTATCTGAACAGCAAGTCACTGAGCTGATCAGATGGGCATGCAAGAAGGTCTCGCAGCAAGAGATGGACGCCGGTGGCGTGCAGCTGCTATTTGACGGAACCATCGCCAGCGTCAGCGAAGAATTTCTGCCCACTTCTACGAGTCCTGTCATCCAGCTTGGCTCAATCGAAAACTACGTGAACAGCGCGAGGATACCTGTGGACTTGCCGGCACCGCCAACAACTATTCCGTTCCGGTTGACGAAGGGAGTCACACCAGGCCAACTCTCTTCGATAGGCTGGGACGAGCTACAGATTGTACCATGGCTGCGGTGGATCGTGGAGAGCAATGGCCAAGGATTTCCAGCAGGTCAAAGTCTTACGACTACGCCAGCTGTTGCATCACAAATTCTCCCGGTCGTATCCAGATCATGGGATGGCCTGTCGCAGTCTTCGAAGCAAACGGTGCAAGATCTACTGACACCGCGTACGATTATCCCCACTAAGCTAGGTATGAAGAAGCCACCACAGGCATACTTCGGCAACGTTCGATTATTCGACGATCTGCCCACTATAACTGGCTTGCAGGGCACCAAGGAGAAATTCTTGTCATCACTTGGTGTGCGCAAGACAGTGGAGCTCACCGTGGTCTTCGACCGTCTCATGGCAAAGTCCGTCACGCCTTCGGCGACAGAGGAAGGGAAGTGGAGTCATGTCGAATTGGTGAAGTATCTTGTTAGTGTCAAGGATGACATACCTAAGGAGGACATGCAACGCCTGAGGCAGACGCCGATCTGTCCGGCAGAGACACAGTCTGGTGATCAAGCAGATAAGGGCAAGCTTTATCGACTGTCAGACCTGTACGAGCCAACTGATGCAATACGAAAACTTGGCCTCCCGGTTTTGCAGTGGCCTGGCCAGTTCCGGACAAATACACCCGAAGGACGCTTCCTCAGAGTACTTGGCCTCCAGCCATACCCAGGTGTTCCAGTCCTCGTCGACGTTCTGTCGAAAGCACCCATGAATAGCGAGCTCCAACAGAGCGCCATCAACTACTGGGTCATGAATGCTTTCCATCACGATTATCACAAGTTCCCAGTCGCGGAGATTGACAAGGCTTTCTTGCCTGTCCTGCCGTTTGCTGGCGAGGGACAAAACTTGGTGGCCAAGCCCAGACAGTGCTATGCTAACCCAAAGGCCGGGGTACTCAGATTCAGAACACTACGCGAGGACTTGCAGCCACATCATACGCTGTTCGGCGTGGCTAAGGATCCTCCCATTGATACAGCCGCCGAACGTTTGCTCAAGGCTCCTCCAGCTAACGTCGGATCAGCACAGACTCTGTTCAGCTACTTCGCCGGCAGATTGTCTGAGATTGGTCCCAATGGTAATCTAGCCGAACGAATAGGCAACTCCCCTATCGTTCCAGTCGTCTCTGGCAGCGCCAAGGCACCCACTGTCCGCTACGTTACTCCGCATGCATGTTTCCTTGGCGACAGTCAAGCGTACGGTGACATCTTCGATTTCGTCGACTTTGGTCACGAGGCCAATACATTCCTTCTGCGAGTCGGATCGAAGCACGAGCCCAGTGCTGTCGAGATCGCTGGCATGCTCGTCAGGCAACCTACTAGGTTGCTTGAGACGCTAGGTCAAGAGAAGTACCTTCAACTTCTGCGCAAGATCGCCGAGAGTTCTGCGAACCTGAAGAAGGATAAGACTTTGTGGCAGAGACTTAAGGCCTCCCCTTGTCTACTCGCTGAGCGACAAGTCGCTGCGAATGGTAACGTTGAGAAGTCCGACTACGACGACGACGATGCCAAGATCCTGGAGTACTCTTTGGCGAGAGCGCCGGAGATGGTCGTGGTGGACGACTTTCAGACTTACCGGCTGTTCGCTGCCACTCTTATGACATGTCCGCAGGATGAGGCTTTGGAGAACCTCTACTCGGCTCTCGAGACACCATCGCTGAGCAAACTGGTGGACAACGATCAACGAATGGGACAACTTCTCAACGATCAATCAGCGGCCTCGAAGCTGCACAAGCTACTGGTAGAGCGATGTAGACTGTTCTTGCACGACCATCCTTCGGACTCTGTCCGGCATGACGCGAAGTGGCTGGAGCAGAATATGACCGTGAAAGTCACGGAATTTCTGCAGGTCACCCATAAGCTCAAGGGCTACAAGATGTCGTTTGTTGAGAAGAGGACCGCACTGCTTCATCGAGAGACAAAGAAGGATGCAACCCTTTACGTGACCGGCCGATACGACCTGTATGAAGTCAGCAAAGCGATCATGTCGGTATTGCTGAAGCGTCCCAGACAACAAGATCTACTCGCGCTCGAGACGATTCTCGAGAGTGATCTTGGTAGACTCAAGAGGAAAGGTTACAATGTTGACCGTATTTTGAGGGCGAAGGCGGCCGAGTCGCGTCTTGCTGAGTCTGAAAGGCGGAAGCGTGATGAAGAACTGAAGCGCAGCCAGGAAGCGGAGGCAGCATCGATGCCATCGCAAGCATTGGCTGCGCGCAGCAATCCTAGTGCACCACCTCAGCCGGACACACCAACACAAGCGACGCCAGAAAAGACGCTATCAATGCCTGGCGCTTTCGAATCCTCCGAACCTCGGCCCACTTCTCGTGGCAAGAAGAGCACTGGTGGCATTTTCAGCAGTATTAGGAACCAGCTGGGCATCAGCTCCAGTGGGCAGGCCGCGCAGCAAATGCAAAGTTTGCTTGGAAACAATGGCACCGATGCGCCGCCTCCGTATAGTGCGCAGGACTCGAGCAATAGTGCCATCACCCCTGGAACTGAGCGCGTCACTTCTCCTCGAGACTTGCAAGCGAACCTTCAATCGGCAATCATGTCTACTCGCGAATACAACGCATCCTCCCTCTTTTCTGCTCCCGATACCAAGCAGATCAAGGAATCTCCCTCATACTGCGACAGCAAACCTGGCCAAGACATTGTCTATGTCACCGACACGAGCAATGGCCTCAAGATCTACCTCTCTAGATCCCACGCAGATCCTCGCGCTTTCCTGGCAGCCCACGACCAGCCACTCGTCCAATTCGCCGCAGTCCTAATAGCAGTCGCTCAGATCTTCGATCTGCCACCTAAAACGATCAATATCTTTCACGACGATGCTGGCGCAAGCATCGCATTCAACAGCAATGGGAGTATCTTCTGCAATCTAAGGTACTTCATGCAATTGCATCTGACTGGTATGACAACTGCTGAAGGCAAGCAAGATGCGATGGCGTACTGGTTCGTCACTCTGTGCCACGAACTTGCGCATAACTTGGTATCACAGCACGACTCACAGCATTCTTACTATACGGAGAGTTTTATGGCGCATTACTTTAGACGCATGATGTGGTTGGCTGGCCAGATCACGGCGCAGGAACGGAGTTCTGGTTAGGAACCTGAAAGAGATGGCGAACGATCAAGGACAATGAGTCAGGAATCAGGCGATGGAGAACAAGGACCTGACTTTGATAGCCGATCTCAGCGGCGCCCCTCGCTCATGCGAAGAGCGAGTACCAAGTTTCGGAGCCAGTCGAGAAAAACGAGCTTCCACCGCCGCTGGAAGACGAATATGACCGCGTCCGACAGTATGGAAGCAGAAACGGACAATGAGCCGTGAGATACGAATAGATGAGATGCAGAATAGATGGGCGACCTTGGCGTCCTGCGACATAGCATTTGGCAGGGCGTTACTCCTTGTACTCTACTTCGATGGGACTTGTAGTTGTAGATGTAGATTAGATATCCCTGAGACAAAGAAATACCCCGCAATAAAAGGCTTCACCCTGACATCAAGAGTTATCGGTTCTTCCAACAAGATGAGCAGTATCGCCGCACGGCAAGAAGACGAGCACCCGGATCTCAATAGCTCGCTACGACCAGCTCTGGCAACGTACGATAGTATCGTCCCACCTGAGGCCTGGTGGTGTCTTTGCAGCACCAATCCACGAGGATCCGAACGACTGTGCCATTGATGGCAGGACACTCGCTGGATATAACACAGCTTAGTCGGTATATAAGCATCAGTGCAAGCTTGACGATTAGCAACAGAAATGCTGAGTGTGATTCGAAGGCAAAGAGGAACACAACCACCCTAGTTCGGACAACATTGACGACGTTGCTGCATGCACAAGTGCGCATATGCACTCGCCCCGCCAGTGAAATTCGCCAATTTCGGCAGCCAGAGCCTGTTGAGACTGCGCCATCCGGCCCAGGGTATCGTCGAGGTACAGGATCACGGAAGAGTACATATATTGACGCCATGTCAGATAGGGAAGGGACGTAGCGAGGGTCGTCAAAAGATCAAAAAGGGAACGATCGCCCTGAACTGGAGGGCATCGGGCACGAGATTGAGATGCTCGAAGCACTGAACTTCTCAGATGTCCAATCCTCTCACACATCGATACAGCAGCTACACGTTCGCACGGCTTTGACTGCGCCGTCTAGCCGAGCGGGAACGTCGAGGGAATAAGTTTGCTGGTGGTATGTAGATGTACAGAACGCACGTCAGGGACGAGGAAAGTGAACGTTATAGAGGAAGGAAAGGGAACAACCACACTAGGCCGAACGGAATGTGCTCAGGGTATGACAAGATTGAAAATGTATGAGTTCGTAGATCTCCGACCCTCCCATGCATCGATACAGCAGCTACACGTTCGCACGACTTTGACAGCGCCATCCAGCCTAGGGCGCTTGTCGAGGTTCAACCATTGAGGAACATGTATATGGCATGGTCTAGAGATCCGGCGAGCTCTCTGATCAGCACCATCACATGCAACAGCCAGTCGCGGATCAAGGTATGTAGATCAGCAGAAAGTTGATCACATTCAACAATCACCCCTCGATTCTCTAGCGCAGGTGAAGGAGGCTCTCGTTCGGGAACCCTACCTGCAGCTTCTAGCGTGCGGCAGTGCCGCATTAAGACACAATTGTGTCAAGACTGGCGTTCATAGCACAGGGATACCACTTGACCGAGATCCATTGTTTTGTCCCTTGCAGAGGGAGGTACTGCTTGTGTTGCTGACTGTCCTCTTGCTCCTACGATGTCGAGGTTTTGGAGTGCAGCAACCAACGACATATAGCTATACCGCAAAGAGCAAGTGTTGCGATGTTCCAGGCAAATTTGACTCATGACTTCCCCTTTGCCCTTTGCGTTGATCGAGACCAGTGGGGCTGCCTGTTTCGTGCGGATGCATCAGCGCCCTAGCACGAGTCAGTTCACATGTGATAAATGCCTTCTCACTCTGATCCCTTTCAGCTCTGAACAAATAATCCATCCCAACCGCACCCGACCACCACCATGCCTTCATGGGGTGACATGTTCCAGCGTCAGGAGAATGAGTGCCAAGTTTGCAATGCATCTCGAGGAGACCTCGGGGAAGGGAGTTAAGAAAGTCGTGTTCCGTTGAGCAGAGAATGCTTCATGGTGGGTGCAATGGAGGTCAGATTTGACTCGCTTGTAAAGAGCCCTGCGGAAGAAGACTGGGAGAGCAGGACGCGATAAATGGCAGCATCTCAAAGATTAGTCGATGTCTATTTGAGGGGCAGTGCGAGGGACGTGTCTTGTAAGATTGCTAAAAGATCGCCTGTGATCTCATCCACGGATGCTCACGTCGAACCAAGTGCAACGTACTGCTTCGGTATCAGATCGTTCAAGACCTGACCTACACTGTCTGCTTCGTTCATTCTTACGTGTTGCCCGCGAGGCTACGCACGACATCGTACGTCTGTTGTTTTATGGTCCTGTGCCCTGTGCCCTGAATGATCGTGACTGGCTTCGTCGAGCACCCTCAAGTTTACTTGCCAGTCCGAATGACGCTGCCGGCCTAGCCATCATGAAAAGGGTGTGATTTCGACCACGTAGAGACTGCGTATCATGGTGAGATCGATGGTGAGGTCAGCGGACGTAAAAGAGATTGCCCTGCGGAAGTCGCGGAGGTTTCGCATCTGATTTGCAAGGATCGTGCCACAATCGTTCCGGAGCCGAGAGCACAGAGAGCGACAGGAGATCGATGGGCTGATCCGCGCCCTATTTTCCGGGTTCAGGGTCTTACAAGCATCGCCACACCTCGAAACACTTCCCTTGGAAAGTTGGAATCCTTCTGCACCTTACCTCTACTCCTACAACTTCACCTTTTGTCAGTAGGATATACACACACAACGATGCCGGGACGAACTCTCCCGACACTGCCTTCTGCGGAAGTCGCGGCGCACAACACATCAAAGTCATGCTACGTCACGGTCGGAACGAAGGTCTATGATATAACGCCATTCCTCGAAGACCACCCTGGAGGCGGTGACTTGATCGTCGAGTATGGTGGAAAGGATGTCAAGGAGATCATGGAAGATGAGGTATCGCACGCCCACAGCGAAAGCGCCTGGGAGATCCTGGACGACCACCTCATTGGATTTGTCGCGACAGAGAAAGTGCTGGAGGCAGTGAAGGAGAGCAACGATCCATTCAGCGTCTTACCCATGGAGCCTACATCGAAGGGCATGAAAGATTTGGAGCAAGTGAGCAATGGTGCTGCAGCAGAAGTCAAAGCAAGAGATGAGGTCGTGGCCAATGGCGAGGGCGAGCACAAACCAGTGTACGAGTCGACAGGCATGAGCTCAGAGGCCGACTTGAACAAAGAGACGGATCCAACATCGGACTACAAGAAACACAAGTTTCTTGACCTAAACAGACCGCTTCTGACGCAAGTCTTCTTCGGAGGCTTCAGCAAGAAGTTCTACTTGGAACAAGTTCACCGACCCAGACATTATAAGGGTGGAGACAGCGCACCACTCTTTGGTAACTTCCTCGAGCCACTCACGAAGACGCCATGGTGGATTGTACCAACTTTCTGGTGGCCTCCAGTTGCATACGGCACGTTCCTCTGTGCACGGTACTTCACGTTTCCCATTCTTGCTGCCTACTGGATCACAGGACTCTGCATCTGGACAATCGTCGAGTACGGCCTCCACAGATGTCTGTTCCATCTAGACGACCACCTTCCGGATAACAGATACGCAATCACACTCCATTTCCTCCTTCACGGCATTCACCACTACCTCCCAATGGACCGACTACGACTCGTAATGCCACCAACGCTTTTCGTTGTACTTGCAACGCCTTTCTGGTACCTGGCCCACACCGTCTTCTTCTACGACTGGTACGCAGCAGTAGCCGTCTACTGCGGCGGCATCTTCGGCTACACAATGTACGACATGACCCACTACTTCCTGCACCACAAGAACCTGCCCGCGTACTACCGCGAGCTGAAGAAGTATCACCTCCAGCATCACTTTATGGACTACGAGAACGGCTTTGGTGTAACCAGCCGCTTCTGGGACAGAATCTTCGGCACAGAGCTGCTACCTCCGCCTACGCCAAAGGTCTTGAAGACCACATGATTGATTGATGCAGCATATACATGATACAGCATGGCATCGACAGGGCGTTTGGGAGTGTACAGATAGATACCACTTGTAACGATAATGCACCTCGATCATTTGACGAGACATGTTTGCTCGTCAGTATAAATGTGCGTGTCTCAGCTCATTTCTTGGTGGCAAACACGCTCTTTATCATTTCCTAGCCTGAAAGTATGCAGTCTGTTATCGTCATACCTCACTAACGATCACCTTCATAGCTCAAGACCACAAAGATAAACACACCACCCTACACGCCCCAAGCATCTACATTTGCAAATCAGCAAGACATCGACCGCAATTCCAGCTTCATCATAACCCACCTCACCGATGCCATCATCCTCCGCTCCTGGGCCCATGACGGCGACCTGGCCCACTCCCTCGAATCAATCCTCACCACCGTAACTGGCATCAACCAGAAATTGCAAGACCGCCTCGATGCCGCTGTGACAGAAATGAGGAGTACAGAGGAAGAGAATTATAGGTGGATAAGTTTGATGAAGGTTGGGGAGGCGCTTGGGTAGGTTAGTTGCCTTGAGATGTTGAGAAAGAGCTGGGTGCCAATTGGGGAAGGCTAATGGATTGCAGGTTGGTCCCTTTCGTGCCTGGTTTTGCTGGGATTTAGGGTGGTTGAGGGATGTTTGGAGGGATATATATCATCGTGGTTTGGCGATTGCGTTGAAGATTGGTGTTGCGGATCTGGCGAGGGTTACGATGAGGGAGGTTCATGGGGAATTGTGAGGGATGGGGTTGCTTTCGAGATCGTCTAGAAGGAAAAGGCTTCCCGTGGAAGATGTTTTCGGGAGATCCTCAGGAACGATCTGGTCGACCTGCGTTGCTTCGTTCGCAGGGTATCTGGACTATGGCAAATATACAGTCTTTGTCGCTATCTAGCTTTAAAGGTAGGCTACATGCCCCTACAGGTCTCAATGCGCCACACACGGCTTCAGAGGATCCCAAGAGCTCGGTTGGCGAGCTACATGTAGAACTAAGCCACAGTCACTGCCCCACAACGTGTTCTAGAAACTGCGTCATCGCAGCATATACGTACTGAACATTGTTGCGACCACGACCATTTGTACAGACACGCTACCACTCGCTGCGCACTCGTTGACTGTAGTGTTACAACTGCAACCACTATGGCCGACTTCGCACCTCCTCCCGGTCCACCACCGCCAAAAGTGCCAGAAGTAAGCAGGTGCCACCCCGTATGCATCTGTACGCCGGCTAATGTCTCACAGGGTTGGAAAGCCGTCTGGAACAATCAATACAACGAATGGTTCTATGTCAATACTCACACGAAAGCGTCACAATGGGAGAAACCGACCGAACCCGTATACGCAGCGCCAGCCGGTGGTCCACCACCAGGCGCACCGCCTGGATACGATCACTCCTCAGCTCAGCCTGTTGGGCTGGAGAAAGGCGGCAGTCTAGGCAGCAACAACCCATACAGCGGCGGTGCATCGAGCAGTACAGCCGACGACGAGGCCTATGCGCGACGCCTGCAGCAAGAAGAGGAAGACCGTGCGAAAGCGCATGGCCAGGGAGCAGGCAGTCGCGGCGCAAGCGATAGCTACTATGGCCAGCAACCCGACACATATCCACAGCAGAACACCTATCCACAGCAGAGTACGCAGAGTCCATACAGTTCTTACGGCCAGCAAGGCCAGCAGGCTGCGACACCGTATGGACAAGATCAGGACCGAGGGAAGAAGGGTGGCTTGTTTAGCAAGCTTACAAGCAAGCTAGGTGGCTCGGGTTCGCGACCACCGCAGCAAGGCTACGGTGGCGGCTACCCTCAGCAGGGCTACCCTCCCCAATATCCTCAGCAAGGGTATGGAGGATACCCACCTCAGCAGTATGGTGGTTATGCGCAGCAGCCGCAGCGCACGCACGGCGGTGGCATGGGTGCTGGCGGAGGAGCGCTTCTTGGTGCGGGTGCAGGTCTCGTAGGAGGCGCGTTGCTGATGGACGCGATCGACGATCATGAGGAGGATGCATACCAGCAGGGATATGACAACGGCCAGGATAACGACGATTACGGCGGTGGCGATGACGGTGGTGGTGACTTCTAGGCGGCTCGACGATGTACATAGCATCGGTCGCAAGGTCTTAACATTGCGGCGTCCAGTACATAATGTCTTACGCATAACGGCGTTACGATGAAAATGTGTTTTTAAGCCAGTTTCATGATCCTGCCGTCTATCTCGAAATCTTGGCGAAGTCCGCGGGAGCTGTCTTCACAAGCCGATGCACTGCACAACTTCCGCGACCTTTTACTCTACATTGATCTTGACCTACCACCACACCACTCTAGGCACGTAACACGCACATCTATCTCAATACTGAGACGCACATCTGGAGACTCCCGCCTACATTGCTCGCGCACAACGCCCACGCACAACAATGTCGAATCCTCGAATAGAAGAAGTCTCCGACGATGACGAGATCGAGATAGCAGACGACCCCGATGAGATGGACCTCGATGCTTTCGACTTCGCTCGCCCTCAAGGAAAATCCCTCGGCCAAGAAGCCTCTGCCCAGGCCAGCGCAACCCCAGCAGTACCCGCCGACATGATGGAAGCGCTACTGCAAGGCCGTCCGCAACAAGCAGGCACAGGCACCACACGCGCCCCTCAAATGCCGCGCATGAGCGAGCAGGACCGCAACAGATACAACCGCGAGCAGCAGGAGAAGAGCAAGAGTTACCAGTGCATTTACCCCGTCTACTTTGATAGTACGAGGAGTAGGGAGGCGGGAAGGAGGGTCAAGAAGGAGGATGCGGTGCAGAATCCGCTGGCGAGGGAGATTGTGGAGGCGCTGGCAAAGATTGGGGAGCAGATGAATGTGCCTTTGCAGATTGTACTGGAGCCTACGAAGACGCATCCGAAGGACTGGGCGAATCCCGGGAGGGTGAAGGTTTCGATTAAGAAGGATGGGAGGGCGATTAGTGCAAAGATACAGAATAGTAAGTTGGGGTTTCGCTTGTTGAGTGTGTGTGTGCGTGTCAAGTGTTCGGTGATGGTGCTACGATGTCTATCGAATTTCGGCTTCCTCGAAATCGGGATCGGAAAGGGCAAGAGCGACCCACGCTCACAAATCTCTATGGAGGGCCAACACCTCGGACATCAGCTCGAGCAGCAGATACGAGCTATGGCATCAGGGCTCTGTACAAGTCCAGGCTAATATCATATCACAGAGCACCACCTATACAAGCTAATTTCTACGCATCTCAAAGCCAACCCCACGACAGAGCAGACGCCTATGCGCCTCCAAATTCAAGGTATGCCAATGCCCAAGGACAACAAGTTTATACCTCCTGCAATCCCACGTGGGTCAAAGATTGGCACGATCCTCCCTCTCCACTCACCCGCACTTTCCGGTGGCGGCGTATCAGAGAACTTCCTCAAAGATGTAAGTCGCGCTCCTTTCCTGCTCGTCATCGTTTGCGAAGCAACATGAAGCTAAGTCCACCTGCAGATGATGGCCGAGATGGGCGGACAGCTACCTCCCGGCATGGCAGGCATGGCCGGCGCAGGTGGTGCAAGTACCGACAGCAGTCAAAAGAAAGTCAAAGACAAGAAGAAGAAATGATAGACGACGTGCTCGTGACATTTGAAGAGAGCGGTCAAACAAGCAGACAAGCGTCGTGCGTGGCATCGACTGCGTTGTCGTTACTGAGTCTGTATCCGCCGTGTGGCATCACATGCACAGATGCAGCGTTTACTGGAAGATGGTAAAGTCGCGGCATTGCCTACCGATAGCCCGGTTAGTGGTGTAAGCTGCATCGCCGAGCCGGCAGTGAGGATGGCAATTGGAGAGCTCAGATGCAGCAGATAGCGTAGTGCGAAAGGCAGCACGACGCGGCCGCGTCCAGACGTGGAGAGTGAAAACACTAAAGCCGCTCCCCAGTCCTGCTGCTCGAGGACGAAGATCACACCACAGCAGATCCTGCCAACAAACAATACCCAGCTTATCACGAAGCATCTATCACGCACCTGATCGGAATCATGCACATCGTGTTCACCGTATCCGATTTATCCCAGCATCATGCCCGCGGCTATACCTACATCCTACAAGGCGCCAAACATGACGACGCGTGGAGTGACGTCTGCCAGTGACATCTACCACATCCCGATCTTGCATGAGAACTGAACCCAAAAATTCTCCACCAATCTTCACTCAAAGATTCTGCTTATTAGGCCAGGACGGTCAGGGTCTCGCACATCATCGGCATAACAAATCATGATGTGTTAAATGCAAAGCCACGTGAAAGAATAGACTGCATTAATGGCCTGCGGCTAGCGTGTCTAGGTGACGGATGGTGAAGAGTCCGGCGAATGCCAAGATCATGCAAGTCGATGCAAGTCGATGCAAGTCGGAAGTTTATCACGACAACGCATCGGTATTCGTTTCTGTTCTCGAATTTGATGCGCAGAGCGGCGACGAGGCAAAAACTTTCATGAGACTATAGTGATGCAGTCGGTTCCTACACAACCTCCTAGCTGTTTGACGGATGTGATTTGGAACTTAGAGATGCATGAAAGCAAGGGGGGGTTAGGAGGTAGCTCCGAGGACTGTGATGCTTCGCTCCATGAGGTTGCGTTGCATTGATCTGGTTGGTCATACTGTAGTATTGATCTACGTACGCGCTGCTGTGTCGTGTATGCTACCAGCGCTCTATCGCACCTCCTCGTACAAGTTGCAACTCCGGAGCAATTAGTATGCCGAAAGAAAGAAATATCGGTCGTGTATCGTCCAAGCCGTGAATGTATGCGTGCGTAAGTTCGCTGCTGCTAGCGCTCCCGTGGGTATAATGCAAGATGTAGTCGGCCCGACTCCGAATTGAAAATTCAAGATCCAAGAACTTCCAGCGCCAAAGATAAGCAGAGGTGATCAACGCCCAGAGTGGATAGTGCTCCGCTTCTCGGGTACTTGTGCGTCCGCAGTGTGCAGCATTAGCCATTCCTGATGGTTCTGGAGGAAATACTGCCGCGTCACCGCGGCGACGGTGTCAACGATCTTGCGGATTTCGTCGGCTGTGATGTTGTATGCCGGAGCAATGAGGATATGATCGCCTCTGCGGCCGTCAACGCTGCCGGTGCCGGGATAGAGGCTGATATTGTATGGATGTTGCATTCCGAGCTCGTGGATGGCCATTGCGATGCCTTCAGAAGGGGCGAAGGGCTCTTTGGTGATTTTATCCTGCACGAATTCGATGCCCCAGAAGAGGCCTTTGCCACGAATATTACCAACGGCGGCGTGGTTGGACAGTTTTTGGTGTAGGAGTCGTCCGAGGAGAACGCCTTGTTTGCGGACGTTTGTAACGAGGTCGTCGTCTCGGATGATTCGTTGGACTTCGAGAGCCGCTTTGCACGCGAGTGGATGGCCTTGGTAGGTCTGACCGTGACTGAAGGCGCCGGTGCCTCGCTCGAGAGTGTCTACGACTCGTTTGTTGGCGAGCATTGCTGCGACTGGCATATAACCACCGCCGAGTCCTTTACCCATTGTCATGATGTCGGGCGTAATTCCGACCAGCGGATCTTGCCATGCGTGAAGTGGTCTTGGATATCGTTGCGACGGTGCTGGCCCGGTGCGGCCGGCTCCTGACATGACCTCGTCCAAGATAAGCAGCGCACCATACTTATCGCAGACTCGGCGAACGGCGGCAAAGTATTCAGGAGAGGGTGGAACGCAGCCTGGGGAGCGTTAACATCACGACGCAAGATGTCTGCTTCCAATTTCACGTCTGCAACGTTCACCTACCTAGAGCAGCTCCAACGACTGGCTCAGCAATGAAGGCAGCCACCTTGTTAGGCCCAATGGCCAGGAACTCGGCCTCGAGCTCGGCCTCCAGTCGTCGGACGTACGCGCTTTCGGTGTCAACGATAGACGACAAGCCCCTGTAGGCGTAACAGGGACTGACCCTGCTGGTGTTGATGCTCAGGATAGGCTCAAAAATGGCCCGACGGGCCACATGACCTCCAGCGGCCAGCGCCCCAAGTGTGGTCCCGTGATAGCTTTGCTGTCGGGAGATGAAGTGGCAACGATTCGGCTCGGGACTCGCCTTCTCCAGATGGTATTGACGAGCGAGCTTGAGAGCGGCTTCCATTGCTTCACTGCCGCTACTGGCAACAAAGACTCTTGCCATCTCGCCGTTGGTACTCTCGATCAGTATCTGGGCGAGGTCTTCAGATGCGCTGGTTGCATAGAAGAGGGAGTGACAGTATGAGACCTGGCTCATCTGTTGCATGAGAGCTTCTTGCACCCTAGGCCGGTCAGAGGGTGGCATCTATGCGCTTTTCGCACTCATACCTAACGTTTCCATGGCCAATGCATGCCACGGCCGCACCTCCAGTGGCATCCAGGATCCGTTGGCCATTGTTCAGATGCAGGTAGTTGCCTTCGGCAGATACCACGTGGAGTGGATCGTGATGTAGCGATCGATGGAGCAATGCAGAACTGCCATCGCCGCTGGTGATATTACCATTCTTGCCATTTTCTTCGACGATGTTGCCGTCATTGATAAGCAGTACTGCCGGTGACATGTCTGTATTGGAAGAAAGTATATGCATCTGGGAAGGACTGAGCGGAATGGATGTGTGTGATCGTTCTCGATGTAAAGCCAAGGGGTAGAGAATGCAATGTAGATATACACTTACCAGACTGAGCGAGACAAGAGCACGGGGGAGATGGGCCAATCGCTTCCACACAGTAGCCATGGCGCAGAATGATGAAGAAGCCGCCGCCGGCCGACTACGTTCGTGCAGGCCCCTGGATATGTCTCGTCATGGGTTAATGATCTCGTGCAAGTGCGGGAGCTTTAGATGGAGAAACTCAATCTCGAACTAGGTAAACTCTAAGATCGGCCCGTGTCTGTAGCCGATTGATCCAGTCAGGACCTGGAACTCGGGATATTTGTCTCGGCCAGCTTCACCGCACCGCTGTCCCAACTTGTCCCTCCAGAGGACATGAGATGTTGCCTGGTCTCGTGCAGAATTGGAATTACGATGGACCTTTCTGGCTTCTCACGGCAGTTTCCGGCGCCTCATCTGCACGGCGGGTAAGTGCTGGTTGCCATGGCTTGGCATTGATCGATGCGCCTCCTAGATCTCCTGCGGTTCGATCGTGGTGTGCCCTTGGACGATTGGCAAGGCAGACATCTTGTAACGCCGTGTAACACAGTGTTAGAGTCATCATAAGGCCCAAATCCGGGAAACTGGGTCACTTTGCAAGCCACCAGCCTGTAGGCGTCGAGGCGAGGCGGAGTTGTCTCCACATCCACTACTCAGCACCTGGTCTGAAGGTGTCACGCCGAGGACACTCTTCAGGGAGCCAGACGTCACGCAATTATGCGCAAAGCCACCTTCCGGCCGCCACAAGTTCGCAGATGCATTGCCGAATCTGATGTTGGGATGTCCGCGCTGATCTTGCCCAGAATTGCAGTGTATAGCGATGTTACCTTAGTCGAAGATACGCCATGTCGACTTTGACTGCATGCATATTTGGAATGCACATGCTCTCTAGAAATTGTCTCCTTCGGTTGAATGGCGTTGTTTGCATCTGCTGCACAGTTGTCATTTAAGAGGCTGCGCAGACGATCCTGGGTCAACTGCTCGTCCATGATGTTCAATGGCTCATCGCTTTGTTCGTCCACCTGCAGCAATTCGTCGTCAGTATCGGTGATTTGTCAAAGGCAATCGCGCTGGAATATCGTCGCGAACAGAACCTTCCACGGGGACCCATCCGCGTTGCGTGACATGCTCAATAGACCTAAGAGCTTTGCAGAGTCTCGGGCGCCTCTCTCTAGCACGAAACGGTCCGATGGTATCGACCGCCGCATGGAGATCGTGCCAAGGCAGGCGGGCAGGGCGGTTCATGCGGTCCAGGACACCACACGCCCTCATCCTGGGGCCTGAGGATCATCCATTCTGCTTCTGAAGTGCTATCGTCCTGCTTAGCCCATTTTTCATAGTTCGAATCCTTGTAGATGTTAAGTCCGAGACACCCTGTTTTAGCCTAGACGTTGGTGCGTGGCAGTACTATTGGGCATCCTGCATCGATGAAGCCGATGTTCTAGACCGTCGAGCCAAAGTATTTAGCATAACGCAAGCCGTATCTCGCTGGTATTTCCGAGCAAGCAGTATACTCGTGTGTGGTACCAGCCGTTGGCCCCAATCTGCGTGTTTGGCCATCATCTACTCGTGGCGCAGGCCGCAACAGACGAGTTCTCATCGCGGGTTTTGATTGCTCGGTCCTTTGTTCGGTGAGTGCATGCCCCTCTGGCGCAGCGATGATCGCGGGCCGAAGGATCATGAGGCTTCTCACCGCTGGAAACGACATATTGTTGCTAGTGACTTCCCTCACAGTAGTAGGCTCCGACACTCGATGTCCATATACTGGCTGCCTAAGCTACCATTTCGTCTTTTGTGCGTTGCGAATGCCCAGTGCTAGAGCAACGTTTTGGGCAGTGCGTGCATCACATGTGCGTACACCTGAAATTGATCAGGACGTCGATGTTCGAAATCGTAGGGGCGTGAGGTTGCCGTTTCTTGATGCCATGAAGTAGATGGCAGCCGCACGGAGTGGCCCATTGCGTGTGACAGAGCGTCATCCGCAAGGCGAGCGCAGCCATAGTCCTAAAAACTGTTGGAGCTGCGTCGTCCCTGTGTTGCTAGGCTCACGAGCACGCGCCCTGCATGTCCGCATTCCCGATGAATGCGAGGCACGTGAAGGGCCATTTCACAATGCAGCTCCTGTGTAGCCTCTCGACGACTCGGCGCCATTGAAGTCGCTATGACAGCCGATCATCTCGATGTGGCCGAGCAGAGGATGACCCGAGGATGGATGTCTTCGCAATGCTGCCTTTGTCGACCCGCTCATATCGCTGTGAAATGAGTAGGCAGTGGCCTGGCCGTCCACTCGTGGATGCGATCGATGACTGGTTCGATCATATTGAGACGCCTCTAGACACGGCTTGTTCCAGCTCCGCCATACTTTGAGGCGGCTTATGACGGATATATGTCTGTGGCGCTTGAGTTACTGCCTGAGTCAACGATGACTTTTGATCTTGGCTGTTCGACTTGGCATTCAAGTCTGCGATTAGGTCAATTCCGCAGGCTCTGACTCAGCTCTTGATCGGTCCTAGCGCCGCAGGACTATATTTGCAATCGTCATCGGCAAGCCGATTCTTGCTTCCCAGAAGGTCAATGTCTCGGATGAAGCGGTCGGTAAGGATACTTCGGCCCGAGTGACTTTTGCTCAGCTGGAACCGTACTCCGAACCAAGTGGCTAGGCCCATACTCGGTTAGTCGGTGGCGAGCAAGAGAACGAGCTTTTGCCAGGGAGGACGACTTGTTGTTATACGCCAGACTGTTGAACAAGGGCTCTTTCGCGAATGCCGCGCCAATCCCGTCGTCATGGCAGCTGAACAATCGATCGCGAGAGGGGATATCTCGCCTCCGCCATCATCGAAGCGTCGTAAGCTCGCGCCGTCACGATCGCCTCAACAACTGCCTGAGTGCGTCAATCCTAGTCGCCTCACTATATACTCATGGAACATCAACGGCATCGGCCCGTTTGTACAGAGATCCATCACTTCCTTTTTCCGACCGAACGGTGCAGGAAATGACGCCGAGTCGAACGTGGCTCCAGCTTCCAATTTGCGAGATATTCTCCGGCGTTATGGATGGCCAGCAATGCTCTTCCTGCAAGAAGTCAAGATTAATCCAGAAGATTCGGCTACACAGCGGGCAGTGGAAAGGGCAGTGAATCCAGCCGCCAATGAGGATTCCGGACAGCCATCATACAGAGCATTCTTCTGTCTGCCATCAGACAAACACAATGCCCGCGGCTTCGGTCGTAAGGTGTATGGTGTGTGTAGCATAATTCGTGAAGACTTCTTCGACAAGTATGTCCAATGTGTGCGGGAAGTAAGCTGGGACGCAGAAGGACGCTTTCTTGTCTGTGAGACGAGACCTTGCGGCTTGTTGCCAAAACTTGCCATATTCAATGTGTACGCCGTGAACGGGACTGAAAATCCGTATAAGGATCCTCAGACAGGCGAGATCGTCGGCACCAGACACGATCGAAAGCTGGAGGTCCACCAATTGCTGGAGATCGAGTGTCGCACTCTCGAAGCCGACGGTGTGCAGGTGATCCTGGCTGGCGATATCAATATTGCGAGATCTAAGTTGGACGGATTTCCAAACTTACGGACAATGCCAGAGCAGCATTGTGTAAATCGTGCCGATTTCGAGAGCAGATTCTTCGCCGGCATCGAGGAGACCAACGAAGGATCTGCTACAAGCGATACTGTCAGTGGGGCTGGTCTGAACATGATTGACAGTTGGAGGCACTTCAATCCCCGAAAAGCAGGGTATACGTATTACAGTCGAACGCGACCGTTCGGCTCCAGCTGCGATAGGGTTGACATGATTTTGCTGTCCAGAGATTTGGAAGCCCGCCTTGTCAAGGCCGGAATACACGAAACGCCGGCTGACCGAGGCCCAAGTGGTGAGTCGTATTCGAAGTCGTAGTACGAAAATCAGGCTGACTGTGATTCTGCTTTAAGATCATGTCCCACTGTACGTTGAGCTCCAGACCCAGCTCGACAAGGTCAAAATTCTTGGTCAACAGGAATTTGACAAGGATATTGTCTGAGAGGGCCGGTGACTTGTGTCGTGTCACATATGGGAGAAACCGGGCGGCGCAGACGTTTGAGATATGCCTGTGGTCCAGATCGACATAGCCAGATCGCAATCATCTATGTGTATGGCTCCGAGGCCGCCAGCGGTGTTGGCATCGAGGTCCCATGGTATCTTTGCGCCCTGAATACGAGATGCGAATGCTGCGAAGGACATATTATGGATGCTGTTGGCTGAGCACAAAACCCATCATGCAAGTTAAAGTGAGAACTCAGGAGGGGGGACGTGGCAGATGAACTCTATTTGCGCAGGAGGAGCGTCCTTTTTGAAGAATCTGCATGTGGTGGTTCCGGAGAGCGGGCTTCTGCGCCGCCGACATGATCAGCTAGCATTGGTGTATTGCAACATTAGCCAACTTTGCTATGATCTGGCCAGCGTTCGTTGGTGCGTTGATTGGCCCGCGAGCACCATGCGCGCTGAAGGTTCAGCGTCCCGAACGTGCCGTCCATGCCGTCTGGGCCAGGTTGTTTCCTGCAGATGCAACTTGACGAGACCTCGAAGCTGCGTGTTGTGAAGGTCGAAATGCGAGGCCACAAAAGCGGTCGTATCCAGGCCATGTCTTACACGGCCAAGATTATGCAGATGTGCAGACTTTCAAACCAGTACTATCGCACACACCGCGTCCACAACGCCGCGAAAAGCATCTCTCTCCTCGTCGATGTCTCCGCCTCCAGCGGCTCCGGAGAGATCGATGCTACTGCTGACGTAGCATGGTCTATGCAGTCGACGGACAAGTACCTTGGCCATGCGGGTGGCGAAGTCCAGAGTCGACGGTACGCTATACAGCGCCGTGCTCATAGGCTGGGTCTGATTATATCTCTGTGACAGGGAGCTCAGTCATGCCCTAACGCGACCACGTATGTGCGACTTACGTCTGGCATGGCGTACACGAAGCTGCCCATTGCTGCAGCTTGCTGGCCAGCGTCTGGACTTGTGCTGGTCAGGTACAGCAAAACCGCCCTTGCGAGCACTGTAAGGTGCAGATTGATACGTGTGCCCGGACTGTGTGGTAGATCGATGGCGAGCTCCATCGCGCCTTCATCGCGCGTGCCATTAGGGGTAGGCGCTGCTGAAGTTTCTGCAGCCATACTGTACTGGTGTCGTATCGGACGTGTATGTTGCAAGAGCACTCGTTTTGACGAAGCCTTGGAAGAAGAAAGACGCTCGCTCCAATGCGGTCTTCCAAACACGGCTAGCACTGAGTTTTAGCGCGTTCTGGTTGTTCTTCTTGCACACCAAGCTGAACTCTGTACTTCCTTCATGCTCGACCAGATGACACTTAAGTTGTCCACGGCAACCTCGTATGCACGAGGTCACGCGGCTGTACTGAATCGGGCAAAGCAGAAGCAAAGCCTGACAAAAACCTGATACAGGGCCATCGATCATGGCACGTGAGGAGGAGCGGGAGGAGGAGGAGGACTTCAATCCGCTGTCGGATCCAGACGAACAGGCCGTGCTTCATGCCGCTCTGAACTCCTACCGGTAGGTGTTACATGCATAGCGCAGGGCCACTCATTTCTCACGATTTCCTCCTTTCAGCCAGTACCGCCAGGACGCTCACTACAACATCACGCATTTACGTCGACAGTCGTTCTACTCCTTGCCATCCGCGCAGATTGATTTGCTATCTTCTCCACCATTTGCTCTGCCAGAGACTTTCAACGCAGTCGATGATGCTATTGACGCCAACGCAGACATTGCGGAAGCTATACTAGAAGCTGGCATTCCAGCTTTTGGCCTTAATGCTGGCGATGAGAGTTGGAAAGGCCAAGCACTACCTGGAGACCTGGACAAGGCAAGATCTACGATTCGCCAACTATATCGCGACTGGTCTGCAGAGGGCCTTCCAGAGAGGAACGCAGCGTTCTCAATAATCTTGGCGGCTCTTGAAAACTATCTTCCGCCTGTGGAACCCGCTCAGCGATCACGGTATCCTGTGCTGGTTCCCGGCGCCGGTCTGGGACGCCTCGTCTTCGACATCTGCTGTGCAGGATACACCGTTGAAGGGAACGAAATATCTTATCACCAACTTCTGGCATCAAACTACATCCTGAACTTCACCAAGAAGCCTGGTCAGCATAGCCTGTATCCATGGGCACTAAGCTTCAGTAACCACATTACCCGCTCAAACCAGCTCCAAGCTGTCCGCATTCCTGATGTACATCCTGGGGTAACACTGGAAGCTGCCAAGAAAGAAGTCCGATCCGAGACCTCATCCGCTGAGCGAATGTCCATGACCGCTGGAGACTTTTGTGTGCTTTACCGGCAACCAGAGTATCAAGATGGCTTTGCCGCAGTGACTACTTGCTTCTTCATCGACACTGCACCCAATGTGATCAGGTACATCGAGGCCATCAAATTCTGTCTCAGACCTGGCGGCGTCTGGATTAATACTGGACCACTCCTGTGGCATTTTGAGTCAGCCCCGACTCCAGCTGAGCGAGACAAGCTACATGGTCGAACGACGCGGCAAAATGCCGACCAGGACGAAGGCATTGGTGAGCCCGGATCGTTTGAGCTGTCGAACGAGGAGGTCTTCGCGCTGATCAGCAAGTACGGCTTCGAAATGGTCGAGCACAAGGATGCACCACCGACAGGCTACATACAGGATCCTAGGTCGATGCTGCAGAACGTCTATCGTCCTGTATTCTGGGTGGCACGCAAGAGAGCAGAGCAAGTGTGAGCTCCCAGCCCTAGTAAGAAATACTATACATTGCAGACCTCGGACTGGGAGTGCAGGAAGACGCCATGGGAAGGGTGGTCTTTACAGCTCGCCCGGAACGGGCTTATGTTGTCATGTCATCAGCGGAGCATAATGCGTCCTCCTACAAAGTCGTCGCACCACTCTGGTATCAGGTCAGAAGGTGGAGTATGGTGTGCGCACTTTCAGATTGTTATAAGAGTGATACTGCCGTACTGCGACCGGGCAACGCTTTGTGCTCTTCCGTTTGTAACACATGCTCCGAGCCGAGTTCGCCGGCATTGAGCCGAACGAACACCTCGGCTTCGTTTTTCGAAGAACGCGCCGACGCTAAGGTCGAGACATATGTAGATACGGACGTACCTCGTCGGGACAAACGAGACGATGAACGAGCCACCCCTTCTCTTGTAGTCCTGTGATTGTATTCACATCTCCTTACTCGTCCAGACCGCATATCCGGTAGCATCGCCGTACACTCTGCCCGTCATGAGCCGTCCTACGCTGATCAAGCCTCCACGTGCTTCGCAGGACAAGGCACCTATTGAAGATGTCCTAGAATTGACACATTTGAACGACATCGATCCCAACCTCTTCACGAACACGCGACCAGTATGGCATCCACCGGGAGCTCGAGGCGTGTACGGTGGCGCAGTCATCGCCCAATGTTTAGCAGCCGCGCAGAAGACAGTTCCCGAGAACTTCGCAGTACATAGCATGCACTGCTACTTCGTCCTCAATGGAAACGCCGAGATCCCAATCATATACCACGTCGAACACGTAAGAGAAGGAAGATCGTTCGCAACAAGAACCGTTCAAGCACGACAACGCGGCCAGCCCATCTTCACCACAACACTCAGCTTCACGCGCGAGGGATCGGGAGGAAAGAAGACCGTAAAACACCAAGCAAAGATGCCAGACATACCCGCACCATTAGATATGGAGCCCATTGACATCCTGCGAGGCAACAAGTCTCCCTTCGTAACCCAGCGTGTCGACATCTTCAACAACGACAGCCCCAACCCCCACGAAAAACGCACAAGATCATGGATCAAGGCCCGCGGCCAAATCAGCGACGAAGGCGGCCACCAAGCTCACCTCTCTGCGCTCGCCTACATGTCCGACTCTTACTTCATCGGCACCGTAGCCCGTATCCACCGCATCTGGCGCCACAACCAACTCGCCCGCAATGACAAGAACTCCAACAGTTCCGCCAGATCCCAGCAAATCCCCGCCGAGCTCTTCGAGAAGCTCAAGACCCTGGACCTCGAGACATTGAGGAGGGTCGAAGGCATGGATGATGATTTGATTAATCAGCTGAAAACGTTGGAAGTGAAGGGTGGGCAGATTGTGGGCTTGAAGGAGGATCGGCCGGAGATTGGGATGATGGTCAGCTTGGATCATAGTATTTATTTCCACGATCCGAAGGGGTTCAGGGCGGACGAGTGGATGTGCACGGAGTGTGAGACGCCGTGGGCGGGGGATGGGAGGGGTTTTGTTACGCAGAGGATCTTTAGTAGGGAGGGCAAGTTAATTGCTAGTTGTGTGCAGGAGGTGAGTACAGGTCGAGGTTGTGAGGGAGAGTGGTGTGCTGACATTTTGGTAGGGTGTGGTGAGGTTGAAGCAGGATTCGAAGTTATAGGCATGCTCGACAGGTGTGACATTACTGGGTGTGTTTAGCATTGTTTTTGCTGCTGGCGAACGCCTACATGTGATGGAGAAGGGGTGCGCACGGTTTCGAGCAGTGGACGGTGACCTGGAGGCAGGCGGAGCCGCTTCGAGCTGTTGCACTCATTTCGAGCCGTAAAGCCTTATGTTCTTTTGCTGGCTTCGCCAATGGATCAGAGACCGCCTATACACACTTGCATACTCGGACGACAACAGCTCGGATACGATTGGCTTAGACAGCGTGGTTCCACGTGTCATTTGACGGGGCGTGTCGTTGAAAACCACCAGGGGAAGAACTGCTACTTGCCATGCTGCAGAAGTTACATGCAGAACGACTAAATAGCTATGTCGACTGCACGAGCATCAAATTTCAGGCACCGCTCCCATTAATGCTGTGGTTGGCTTGATGGAGGTCAATAACGGTGCCCCGCCATCACCCCACACTCGGCAGGCATTGTGTGAGACGTCGTTAATCAATTTTCTCGGACTGTTTCACGACTTGACTCACTTCTACCCATTGGTGGTATATCTTATAACACCCACCTGCTCGCTCTCCAATCTTCTCACGAGAATTTCTCACGCATCAAACACTCGCGACTTTTCTTCGAATCCAACCAGACTGAAGCGGCCCACGGCGGCAGAATAACAGCAAAATGGTGATGCTTGCGGATCCCAGCAAGAAATACAGGAAGTTCAAGCCATTGGACATCCCCGACCGAAAATGGCCGTCCAGGACCATCGAAAAAGTCCCTCGATGGCTGGCCACCGACCTGCGAGACGGCAATCAGTCTCTAGTAGACCCCATGGATGGCGAGCAGAAATGGAGGTATTTCCAGATGCTAGTGAAACTTGGCTACAAAGAGATTGAAGTGGCATTCCCTTCCTCAGGATCCACCGATTACGACTTTGTGAGGAGACTAGTCACGACACCTGGCGTGGTGCCCGGCGACGTATGGCTGCAGGTTCTGTCGCCATGCCGAAAAGAGCTCATTAGACGGACAGTGGACAGCTTGAAGGGGGCCAAGAAGGGCATTCTGCACTTGTATCTTGCGACAAGTCCGTGCTTCCAGCAGATCGTGTTTGGTATGAACAACAAGCAGTGCAAGGAGCTGGCAGTGGAGTGCACAAAATACGCACGATCAATCACAAAGGACGACCCAGAAAGTGGTGTTGGAGAGTGGGCATACGAGTTCTCGCCAGAGACATTCTCTGACTCGGATCCAGAGTTTGTGATTGATATCTGCGAGGCAGTAAAAGCAGCTTGGGAGCCCAGCGTGGGGAACCCGATCATCTTCAACCTACCAGCAACAGTGGAGCTGGCAACACCAAACGTTTACGCAGACCAGATTGAGTACTTTTGCCGGAACATCTCTGAGCGTGAGAAGATCTCGGTCTCTTTACATCCACACAACGACAGAGGCTGCGCAGTCGCGGCAGCAGAGCTGGCACAGATGGCCGGCGCAGACAGAGTGGAAGGCACATTATTCGGCAATGGTGAGCGAACAGGCAACGTTGACTTGGTGACTCTGGCCTTGAATCTGTACACTCAAGGCATACATCCAAAGATCGACTTCTCAGACATCAACAGCGTGATCGATGTTGTGGAGAAGAGCAACAAGATCCCTGTGCATCCCCGTGCACCGTATGGAGGCTCTTTGGTCGTCTGTGCTTTCTCTGGTTCTCACCAGGATGCGATCAAGAAGGGCTTCAATATCAGAGACAAGGAAAGAGCCGGACCAGAAGATCCTTGGGAGATGCCATATCTGCCACTCGACCCTCAAGACATTGGCAGAACATACGAAGCCGTCATTCGTGTCAATAGCCAGTCCGGCAAGGGTGGTATTGCCTGGATCATCAAGCGCACTCTTGAGCTAGATCTCCCTCGTGGCCTGCAAGTGGCTTTCTCCAAGATCGTTCAACGCGAAGCCGACATGATAGGACGAGAATTGCTCGCCAACGAGATCAAGGACCTCTTCGTGGACGCCTACCACCTCAACAAGAACCCTCGCTTCTCCCTCGTCGACTACAATATCTCGACCGACCGCTCCGCCTCGCCAGCACCTCCAGCGGAAGCAGGCAAGACAGCATCAGGCCGCAACCTGCGCCGCCGCTTCACCGGTGTGATCGAGATCGACGGCCGCGAACACAACGTCGAAGGCGTCGGCAACGGTGCCCTCTCAGCTCTTGCCAATGCCCTGAAGAACCTCGGCGTCGACCTGGACATCGTCGACTATAAGGAACATGCCATCGAAAGACAAATGGAGAAGAAACGCGATACGCAGGCAGCGACGTACATAGAATGTACGGCCGCCGGCTCGCACCAGAAAGTCTGGGGCGTAGGCATCCACGAAGATGTCGTGCAATCGTCGCTCTTCGCTTTGCTTGGCGCTGCATCATCGGTGAGTTCTACTTCCAGTGTAAGATCGTGACGGTACAAACCTTATAAACTTGGTTGTGTGGCTTGCGTTTCAAGTCCTGGATCCAATTGCTAATAATATCACGATACACAGTTTCTCTCGTCTCGACCTACCACGCCCGTCCCGTTCCGACCCAAACGTTCCAATACCGAGAGTCTGGAAGTCGGAGGTCCAGACCTCGGCCATCAAAAGCAGGCGTTGAACGGTGCGCCAGAGAGTTCAGGACCTGATGCCGAGTCTCAGATTGTCGCCAGTTTGGAGGCTAAGGTCAATGGTGATGGGCAATGAGGCTGCTAGAGCATGGAGGCTGTTGCATACGGTTGTAGCGTTACGATGGTGCTTTGGAGTTGACAACGAGCGCGATGAGCTAAAAGCGAGTAAGATAAAAAGATCAATCTCGATCATCTTGTGTCGTTCCGTCGACGATGTCTTCGATTTTCCCCACAGCCTCCCATCCTTCCGTGTCGAGTCAGTTTCCTTGTATTGAATGTGTGGGACTGCTTACCTAGTGCCGAGCACTGTTATGGGAAGGTCTTTTTTTTTTCGCTACACGAGTCGACATCAAATGGCTGCACCGTTTCTCGCTTTTCATTGCTGTTTTTCTCGGCAGTTTTATCATGGACTGCCCGAGCAGCTCAGAGCTTCACACGTGCCAAACCAACCCCCAAACCCTCTGCTATATGGTCGAATATAGGCACGCATAAGTTGGGTGGCTGCCCTCCAGCATGTATCATGACTAGCACGACAAACACGACGACCACTGCCAGACGGTCACTGACTAGCAAAATCTTCGACTGGCAAGCCCGAATTATACCCTGACTATAACATGCACGTCGTCTAGAGTTTGCTGCCAGCTGCAAACTTTCCCTTCCAGAGGCCATTACCATGTCCCTCCCGCAAAGGTCTCATCGCCTCGTCGATCACGGCCATCGCCTGCACGAGTTTCCTCTCCGTCAAGCGTGGCGTTACGACTTGCACGCTGAGTGGACTGTCGAGGTAGACAGTCCGGTCCACTTTCGTCCACAGCTCCCTGTTGATCTTGTCCCATCCATTGAGAGGTTCTAATGTCGGCACATCGCCCGTCAAATCCTGATGGTTGAACTTTCTGACTGGCACGACGCCCGCGCTTAGGTCCAGGAGGTTCCATGCAGTGGTGTAGTTTGCTGTGTTGAAGCGGTCGATTTCTGGGATGGGATGTGGTGCGACGGGACAGATGAGGGCGTCGAGAGTTCTGTCTCCCAGACGTGCTTCGCTAGCGTCTGTCATCCAGTACCCTCCGCTCTCTTTCCAGACTTGCAGGAATGCGGTCTGTAAGTCAAGCCTTGCCGCCTGGAGACCTACGACTTCGGTCGTTGGTTTCGGTGGCTTCCTTCGAATGCGACTTTGCAGCCATGGCGAGAGTGGTTCGCCTGTCGGCTCCAGGAGGTCGAGCCATTGATTGTTCCCGTCGAGGGAAACGATCCCGTTGAACGTCTTGAGGCAGCGGGAAAGGATCGGAGAGATGTTCACATCCACGACTTCTATGATCCGGCGTCCCAACACAACACTACTGCCGCGAAGGGTCTGTGCAACCTGCTCCATAAGAGTCTCTATGGGAGGCAGGGGCTTCGCATGCCCGTCCGTCCGCGCAATTCCCAGACGAAGCGGGATGTCGGTAGTCGAAATTGATGGGAGCGAAGTCCACGTCTGAGGAATGACTTCGGTGTCGAGATTTTCGGCGCCTGCATTGCACACAGCGTGCATGAAAAATTCCAAATCTCGGACCGTCGTCGCAATAGGGCCTGCCGTGGCCTCAATCTCTATCTTACTGCTTCCGGGCCGCTTGCCGCCTTCCTGGCCGGCGTATGGTATCCGGCCGTGACTTGGTTTGAGGCCGTATAGACCATTGCACGCGGCAGGGATTCTAATGCTTCCTCCAACGTCAGTTCCAACGCCGAGGATAGACCCTCGCATGGCCAACAACGCTCCCTCTCCACCGGAGCTGCCACCCGGAGTGAGGTGTGAATTGGCTGGGTTGATGGTGCGGCCGAACACGTTGTTGTGGGAGTCCAGTGCCATCATGGTTTGTGGCACGTTCGTCTTGCAATAGAGGACGGCACCTAGGGAAAGGAGAGTATCGACTAGAACGGAGTTGGCGACAGCAGGCTTGAAGCACAAGCTGGCGATGCCGATAGAAGCATCATAGCCTCGAATCTTGAAGGTGTCTTTCAGACTGATTGGCAGACCATGGAGTGGACCGAATGGTTTACCAGTCTTTTCTAGGTGTCGGTCGAGCTCACGGGCGCGCGTGAGCGCATCTTCGAACAAGATCTCGGTCAGGCAGTTCGTCAATTGCTGGGCTGTTGATGCTATGTTAGAAAACGTTACGAGATCCTACCTGTCCCATGAATCGAACATACCGAGCGCTGCACGTTTACAAAAAGCCCGGACAACAGGCTCGCTTCTGATGGTTCCTGCTGCCAATTCTACACACAGAGCAGTAGCATCATATTGTTCAGTGATTTTGATCTCGTTATCATTCAGAATACCACACTGGCGAGGCACATCCAGAACATTGCGGCAATTTCTCGAGGCAGTCTGCCGCAACCTCCATTCGTGAGGTATCCGAGAATTACGCTCTTCTTGCTTGCGGTTTGCGATATCGTGCCACGTATCAGGCATTGCTGTTCAGTATGATGCTTGTACCTACTGCTGATTGTGTCCTGTATCGACTGCGGTTTCGACGTTGGTGACGTCGACTTCTAATGCCGACGGCCGAGGTTAGACTTTCAGCAGGATTCGGCAGTGCTTTAACGAACAATTCTAGGTGCGTCCTCTCGCCCAGGCTCCCCAGTCGGCAGGGCTGTAGTGATGCTGTGTAGACCTGGACTCTCTTGGGCCCAGACTGGTCCATAGTCCTTGAGTCTCGAAATGTAGGCCGTCTTGAAAATCAGCGTGTCATGATCATTGTCCGAGCGCATCGAGAGCGTGTATAAACAACACTGATGTAGAAACTATCGAGTTCTTCTTACGTCCGTATAGGCTGCGTTTGTCCTGAAAGCGGTCGGAACTCTGTACGTTCATCGTGCGCTTCTGCGTGCTACGATGTATGCATGCAACCGCCCGCGCCGTCTCAAGCTCCGGGGGTCGCTAGGTGCAGGTCTAAGCGGCGCACTCGAACCTTTCTGAAGGAGCAGATCGTCCTGTTAGCAGAGCTTGATCAAGGCAACGATCTTCGCAATGCTACTTTCCCGACTTAGATGCTGCTCATCGTTGGATGCAACATTAAACAAGCACGGATGCAGCTGCAGTGGACGGCTCCTGTAGATCTCCAAGTACTAACAGGAGATGTCACAACGATTTGCGTCCATTGAATCAGGTTGCACCAGGTCACAACGGAAACGGCAGTTGGATGCCACCCCGGCTGCATGCAATACTGCGGGAGGAGCAATATAGAAGCAGGACCCGTCCATCACCGCGGGGCTGTGCATTCGCTTTATATGCGAACAGCTGATGCGATTTGTTGACTGATATATTGGCTTGTGGCGAAAGCTAATATGGGTGCTTCCTTGCGGGACGTCCGGGTTGTATGCGGTGAGGTGAAGAAGCAGCGGTGGCATGTGAAGGCAGCTTCGAATAATCTCGCCCGCGATTGCGACTCGATGCTTGATGTCGTTATGGAAACGTTGTGTTCTCCAAGACGACAAAGCGGCTGAATTTAGTTTGACCAAAGCCTGAGTATGGCGCTCAGGTCAGCAGGCATTGTGTAAACACGGCGTTGAGACCCTATCAATTAATGGCATGAACATCAAGCACGTGGTGGCTCAGTGTCCATGCTTCACTGAGGCATGGGGTAGCTGCTCCTTCTTTCCCGCCGGTGCTTCCCCCTGCTCGGTTCATCATCCTTGAAGCTCACTTCACTCCACTATCTGGTAAAAATCCCGAGTAGTGCCGTAAGAAAGGAAAACACCTCGGTGCAAGATTACCATGCCCGCGGCTGATCAGACTAGCATGGCCGAACAACATTGTGACTTGTGCCATGCGTTGCCTTGATCAGTCTGAGAGTGTCTTTGTTGTCCTCCTCGACAGCGAGGCACGCTGGGCAGGATAATATGATGAGGAAAACCTGCTGACGCTCAGCCATCGTGCTGAGCGGCGTATGACGGTACAATCAGGAGCGTCGCAGCGAGCTGTTCGACGGCGAATGTGCCAAGAGCACGCTATCTGTCAGTGATGATCGCATGGTAGCGGAAGCATTTGTAGTGCAGAACAGAAGGCAAGTGCTTCCCAGATTGATTCGGTAGTCGCCGACGGAGGGTTGCCGCTCCCGAGGGCAGGTGTCCTGTGGTGCTAGGCCTTGTCGCGGTCCTCTTTCGAACGTACCGCATGGCCTCACCTCATGCAGGTCATTGACGTTGCGCACCGGCGATGGCATGCATCCCACCGGTCGCTGCCGTCGTTTTGTGGTTGTTATTTTGGGATAGAGATCTTAATCGGGGGAGTGGCGGTGCACCAGCTGCAGCCAGTCGAGAATGCAAGGGTTGGGTTTCGCTTAGCCGAAGGCGACTCTTACCGCACACCGTCTCGACATGGCAGAAACAAAGGATGTACGAGAAGACACTTTCCGATTCGAACACATGTTCCTAAGTACGGCTGAACTTGTCTCAGGACACGACTGGACTGGTCGTCGCTGCCCCCCAGTCTCGCAGCAGGAGCAGCTTGGACGGCAAGTCTTCGACCGAACGTGGTTGCCGTAGTCGTTGCTTGTTACAGTACCTGGTAGAATCTGACCCTGGGAGAGGCTTCGTCCAGCAGACCTCGGCCTCTGGAGATGCGTTTGCGAGACCGGCGCGACAGCCGATCGCGCCTGTCAGGTATTCCATTGAGTGTCAAGGCACCCATCGATACTAAACGACGAATAGGCGTTGTGCGCAATGGCAGGGCACTGTCGGCATTCGGTGCAACAAGCGAGCAAGCATAGCACGCCAGCATGGAGATATACCGTTGTTTCAACGGACGCGGAATGGCTATGCATCCCCACAAGACGCCTAGTGGGGCAGCGTGCCAGTATTCTGCTTCACGCGAACTGCATGGTTCTGGCGAGCATGGCTTCATCTGTGCCGAACGAAGACAGGATGTTTGGCGTTGCCGGGCGTATTTCTATCGCTAGTGACATTCGGGCTAAGCGTGCGGAATGCCGCGGAGCAAAGGACGCTCCGAACGGCTGGCGCATCCACATGGAATGAATCGTGGCTCGAGCATGAGTAGAGCGTCGCCTTTGATTCGAGAGCTGGGCAGTGGTGTTTGCCTATGGTTAGCAGACGAATATTGGCAAGCTTGAGCTGCGCTGCTAAACATAGATACCGTGCCAGGCTTGGTCGGGCATAGCGGCCGTTCTTGGTGCATTTGCCGCACCTCCGTCGTGGCAAAAACTTTGATGGATACATGCACACATGTATGCAACGTTCCCAAGCAGACCACGCGACAGCCACAGCTCCAGCCTACAGCGAGTCCGTGCAGTCAGTCGGGTGCTGGCTCTCCAGCGGATCAGCGTTGCTGGAGCAGGAGGCTGAGCAAGACACGGAGGGCGGATGAGACAATGGCAAGCAAGCCTGGCCGTGCTTCTTCCTCCTGCGCGGCCGTTCCTGCAGATCGACTCCGAAGCATCAGCAATGCAGCGATGCGATGCCTAAACAGCGCATCGCGGTAGGCTGGCCACCCGTCCGCGCCGTCATGGTGTGTTCCAGTAGGACTAGTTGACAAAGCACCTACCTCGCCGTGCAACGGCAGTCCAGAGGCGAGCCTTGCAAGCCCACCACGGCGGCCATGCACACTGTCATATTGGCCTCTGCGCACTGCCGCATTGGGGCTCCCGCTGTCCATTTACAGCACCGCAGGCGAGCATCGCTTGGGCAATAGTAGTAGCTCGTGCGCGGTAGCGTGAAGACGTCGCATGGGAGCAAACTCTAAGCATGCCAGCGTTGCTCCGAGCGTCAGGCCTCCGTCAGCCCAGCGACAGCGGTTTGCCTATAGCGCTGCTGACCTGCGAGTGCACGGCGAAGCTTCTTTCTCAGCAGACTCCACGTCCCTTCGGCCAACAATGCAGGCCGATGTCATACACGAGGAGGGTCCCCCAGTCACACGCCCAAGGGTGCCGACTCTGCTCAGAGGGCACCTTTTCTCTTTTGACTAGCCTCGATACTCTCGAAATAGCTTGCTGGACTGCATCTCGTCAGGTACGGGATCACACATCGAGCTGCTTCCTTGCCTGCTATATCTCGTCACCCACCGCTGTCCATAGAGCCTCCCGGTTATCTCCATCGGGTCAGATTCTGGAAGATTATACACGCTCGCTACTTGTCTCTCCACATTCCCTACGGACCGCCTTTCGTTTTAGCCGTGCGAACAGACAATCACTCATTCGAGGATAGATGTACCTCACACTCGCTTCAGAGCATCACTCTAGCATACAGCCACCACAGCCAGGCCTCGTCGAAGAGACTTCACCGTAGCACTGCCTCGACTAGGACAGGCAAACAGAGATCCACTTGTCATATTCACGTGGGAAGCACGCAAGCAAGCCATGACTGGACAAGGCACGGGTCCCTCGAGGCGTAGCCATACCAAGAGCCGTAAAGGCTGCAAAACCTGCAAACGGAGACATATTCGCTGCGACGAGACATTCCCCCAGTGGTACGTGCGAAGAACCCGTGGAAAGCCAAGGAGATCTGTGTGACTGACCCTCTGCAGCCGAAATTGCACCAAGCATCAAGTACGATGCGACTACATGGAGACAATCGGGACGGATGCTGAGAGCCAATCCAGCCCAGAGCAATCGTCCCTCGTCTTCACGCCGGGTACCGAGAGCAGAATCGATCTGTGGCAGCAAACAGGGAGCTTCCCTTATCCTAGCCTACAGGTTTTCCCTCCTCCTCAGACGCATGAGTACTCGAAGAACGAGCTCCGTTTGATCCACCACCTCTCTGCCATTTCGAACGATCTCCTACTCCACAGCACCTCAAATCTCACAATCTGGACGCAGAAGATCCCTAAGTTTCTAAGCATAGCATCTTCTTACCCTTATGTCATGCACGCTCTCCTGTCATTTTCCGCCAATCACTTAGCCTGGAGTCAGTCTTCGCACGAAACGAGGAACTTACATATACACCATGGAACAATCGCGCTTCGTGGTCTGCACGAAGCAATTGGCAATTTCTCACACGCCAATGCCGATGCAGTACTGGCAGCCTCACTACTACTGCTCTGGCAGGCCACTGACTGGTGAGTGCAGAGTGACCAATTACAACGCGCGACAAATGCTAATCAATCACAGGCGAAGCTGGTCTTCACTGCGCGCAGGTATCCAGTCAGTTCTCTCTGCGATGCAAAGCTGGAATCACGAATCGATATTCGCCGAATTCATCAACGAGGAGGTTGTGAGTGGGAGTCATCAAAGCTCGATGAGAGCAACGCCCGCAGTCGCAACCAACGAACGATACATGATTCTCTCAAATACCGTCCAAGCGCTGCAGCAATTGCAACGGATGCTCGCTGGCCACGAGGCTGAGTCGTACTGGATCGGCCAGTTACTGCAGTACCTTGAACGCCTACAATCATCACAAGCTGCGATCACGCCCGACGAGCAATTTAGCCACCTCTACCTGCTGCGGAAATGGCTCTTCTGGGTGCCGGTCCTGTTGCTGCAGCAGCAGCAGGGAGGACAGGCACCGGCGATGCTCACACTTGCACATTTCTACGCGACAGCACTGGCATTGGAACCTTTGTATCCTGACCTCGGATCAGCCTTCTGTGCGAGAATAGCGCTGGTGCCACTGGAGACGATCATCAGTGTCACGGAAGCTATGCAGTCGCAGCGCGCAATGGACCAGCAGTCGATGGAGATTGCTTCCTCGATGCAATTCTCACAACAAACAGCCATGAGTTTCAGAAACAGAATGATGATGGAGACACAGCATGGGAGGATCAAGCAGGAGTACGCGATGGGCGTGAGTCCCGAGAAGCTCAACTACACGAGCATCGGCAACCTCAGCCCAGCGTTCGCACCATCCTCTCTCCAAAGTACGGCAGCCCAACCAGCCCAGCCACAGACTTCACACGCTTTCTACCTCGAGGTGCCAACCTCGCAAGCTGGCTTCAGCTACGGCACGCAGAGCTGGGGAGCCATGCCATCGCCTGGTTTCCCACCTCCAGCGTACACGGCGCAGGACGAACAGTTGTATGGGTACTCCTTGGGCGGCTTTCGTGACGATGGGTTCGTGACTCCTACGCCTATATGGACTTGAGACATCTGGATCGAGGCTAAGTAACATTCCAGGACTCAATACGACTCCCCAGGGGTAGGTCCCTCCAACTACCAGCAGCAACAATATTGAGAACAGTAATCTGGTAATCGCAACTGGATACTGCATTCAAACCACTGACGACAATAACGAGCTGGATCGGCGCAACTATTCGACACATTCGATGGATTGAACACATTTAGAGTCACACTCTTTTTTTTGGCATTTTTCACACACTTTGCAGTGAACTGCACGGATGAAAAGCGTACAGCGGAACGACGAAGAACAACGAATTTCCTAGTATCTGTGAGCGACTGCAGCCGTTCGATATCCCCAAGGGCGTGGCGCCCGAAAGAGTTTTTGGCATAACAAGGGAGGGAGATGGATGCATTTTGCTTTTTTTCCTCCGGTGGGCTAGAATGATCAGAGATGTTCTTCAGTTGCGATATCGACGAGCGTGACATTCAGTCTGCTTGCACCTCCTCGTTTTGCCCGCTCAAGCGAAAAGATGGTGTGGCTTGCAATGAACAATGTACGATAGGGAGCTTGAGACAGCAGCATACAACTAGCATGCAGCCAGCGGACAAAGTTCCGATAGCGGAGAGAGAACTATGTCTATTGATATCCTTTTCCCTTACACTCATGCTCTAGACGCATTAACCTGCCATATGCAGCAACGGCACGTGCACGTTCCGAGCATGATTCGTCGACGAAACATGCTCACGAGCGAAAGACACAAGTCTATCCAGGTATGGGTACATATTTGCTTCGCTGATATCGCTGTGGTCCAAACACCCAGGTAACTCTCTGCTCATGCAATGCAGCCTAAAAGCGACGGTCTCGCTCTGCGACCTATCGCGGCTCGTGGGCTCCAATCTTGGAAACAGCGGCGTCTCGTATGCTGCTGTCTTGCAAGCCCAGAGTTCCGGCGCATCCCATGCCAAACATATACACAACCTTAAGCGAACCTTTGGTCATCGGTTACGGAGACTTTTCTCGTATCGAAGTGCTATCATTAACAGCACAAACGCTTCATCACCATCATCAAACCCCAGCCTCTCACGATAATCATTACCGCTTCATTCTCGACCTCTCGATTCGTCCACGACGCCTTTCAGCTGGCTCAACATCTCCCCTTTCCTAGTCTCGCTGCACCAGCTGCCGAGGATACTATTCTCGCAGATCTGACTCCATTCGGTGATGGAGAGAGCGAAGGCTTCCTGGACGGCGCAGTAGTTGTCCAGGATGTAGTGGTTGCCGAAGTAGGCTGGGTCGTCACTGTTGATGCTGAAATGGACGCCGGCGTCTAGGAATTTCCGTATCGGCAGCTCCGAGACGTTGGATACGCAGCGGAGGAGGACGTTGCTGATGGGACAGATTGAGAGCATTGTTCCTTGCGCTGCGACTCTCTTCAGTAGGGCAGGATCTTCTGCTAGTCGGATGCCATGGTCAATACGCTCAACGTCAAGACTGTCGAGCGCGGTCTCGATGTACTTTGGTGGACCCTCTTCACCAGCATGAGCTGTTCGCTTTAGTCCAAGCGATTTGGCCTGCGACAGATCAGCACAAGATCAACGATTGTCGAGCTTGAGGCGCTCATGTAAGGTGTGGACAGGAGAAGAGTAGTAGTAGCTAACAACTCGTAGACACTCGTCCGTCCTTCACAACAAGGAGGATCCAGATCACTTACGTTCTGATAGATGGAAGCAAAGAGCTCAGGAGGAAAGTCTTTCTCACTGGAATCGAGACCTACTCCGATCACCTCACCTCGCTTGAAGCTGTCCTGAACCTCCGGCAGCTCGAACGTCGCCTCACAATCACGCGCAGGGAGATGGCGCAAAAAGCAACAGATCAACTCGCTCGAGATCCCGAGCTGCTCTGAGGCTCTCTTTCGAGCAGCACTAAACCCAGCCGAGACCGTCTCGTATGATACACCCCTGGAAAGATGCGCCTGAGGATCGAAGAACACTTCGGCGTGAACCACGCCGTCTGCGGCCGCGTGTTGGAAATAGTCCCAGGCGAGAGCTTCAAAGTCCGCAGCATCGATGAGCACACTCATGCCGATGTAATAGTAGTGCCTGGAGCAGGCATCAGCAACGACGGTGGATCGGACTTTCTTGATACCACATACAGAAAGTCATCCAGCGATGAGAACCGACTGTAGCGCTCGACCAGAGCCTCAGGCGATGCGAACGCTACATCATTGCTTGGCAGCGATATACCATTCTTCGCAGCAAGCTTGAACAGCACCTCAGGAGTCAGTGCTCCTTCCAAATGCATGTGATGCTCGCATTTCGGCAAGGCTTTGAGGAAGGCGTGCATCGTTTGGCCGCACATATTGATCTGCCCGACTCTTCGACGGATGTATTGTGTACAAGAAGTCTCTGCTTTCAGCGTTTGCTTTAGGTTATTGTTCGTGGACTCAGTCGGCCGCTTGCTTTCCTGGTCAGTCGAGATTGGTCTTGGCGTTGGTCGAGAAAAGGTTCAGGTGGTCTGCGAAAGGCGGCCGCGTGACAGCGATTAGACGAGAAAGGACGATGGCGGAGTTCTTGTCGAGGTCTTTCCACGGGAAGTGCTTCCTTGTGCGAAAATTCTCCCTACGAAGTGCTCGAATGATGCCGTAGTCAAGGATATCGCCGTGCTCCGATGAGCGATTACGTTAGGACTTGAAGATGCCATTGAGCTGAGATTCTTCTACGATACAGGCAACAACCTACACGAAGCTTCAGACCTTATGGGTCGTGAGACCGCCTGTATTCTCACATCAATGCTGACACTTCCCGGTATCGTTGTAGCATCTCCATGTGTGGCTGAGGACGTTCGGCAGATGGCGAGAACTGCCACCGATGTCGCTCCGAGTGGACCCGATAGGAAGACCCTCCGCGAGCCACGATGAAGTACCAGCAGAGCTTTCACCGGCAAGGGTCTGGACTTGGCTTCTCTGCCTTCTGTGCCTTGTATTTGCGATATACGGCCTGCAAACGTTGTTCAGGCATGCAATCAGTCACGTGCGTTCAAGCCACAATCCCAGAATCCATGCCTTAGGCCATACTACTCGTATCTATTCGCGGCGCGCCGTCCGGCGCATGTGCCCACTGGAATTGATATGACAAATGAGGATAATGTCAGGATTGCGGTGGTGGAAGACCTTGCAAGTCGCGCCGTGCCTTGCTCTTGTCAGAATCGCATGTGTCACGGATGCTTTGCCGTGTTTTCGAGGCTCGGGTCAAATTCGCAGTAGCCCTATCGAGACCATGGATGAAAATTGATTGAACGAGCAGTGCTGTCGATCTTGGAATTGTCCTTTTGTTAGGGCTCGTGGTGGAAAATGTTATGCAATATCGCCTAGCCATTGGGCTTAGCGTGTTGCTGACATTAATGATCAAAATTAACGACACTTTCATATCAATCCTAAAATTTGCTCGGCGCGCGTCAAATTTTGTCTAGACCCTAACTATACGTAATATTAAAGTTAGGCTTTAATGTATAATAAGCGTTATTTATCTACGTACTATACCCTAACTTATTATCTAATTATAAGGTTAGTAGCTACGCTATTACTTAAGTAAAGAGATAGGTATTATAGATAGAAAAAACAATACGTTATAATAACGATATCGTAAAGTTATTAATAGATATAGGTAAATCGAAGTAAAAAGGTTAGTTACTAAAGTTAATAGAGGCTCTTTATATCTACTTAATTGGGCTTAGAGCCGTAAGCCGGCTAATAAGAGCACATTATATAGCTTTTGATTATGTAATTGACACGCATCATGATATTAATGGTCAAAGTTACGACATTTGATAAGCCCTGCCTTTTATTCTCTGTCAGCTCTACGCAGCTTACGCTGGAGCTCCGGGATCTGTGCGACCACGCTCTCGACACCATCGCGTGTGGTCACAAGGATTGCGCTTCGGCCCATACGGTGCTTCCCAGGTCTTAGATGAGTGTGCATGCCACGTGGTTCTAAAACCGCCATCTTCCCCAGGCGAAACAGGAAAGCGCCAGCGCATGTGGCAAGGTGGATGTACAAGCATAAATTGACACCATGTTCTTGTCGGGACCTGAAAGGCCTCGATCGCTCATTTCGCTTGCTTGATAATTCTAGCGTCTCGATGGGCATGTGTCTCGCAGCGTTTGCTGCGTTTCTGTGCAGCGTCGCCGAGCCGATGCAGGCGGTTGCACACAATCGCTTGGCTTCCTTCCTGCTTGCAGAAGAATCTGCTGTGAGACCTTCCTTTCCGAGGGAGTTAGATGTCCATCCGCAGGTACTGTGCATTCACTACGCAACTTCCGAGTCACGCTACTGCTCCTCAATGCCTGGCCTGTTTCAACAAAAAGTTTCTACGACGTCGCAGCGACGACGGCGAGCATGATTTCCACCCTCAACTCAACACGAAGCGTGGTGTAATCGAGGCCCTGAGATTGGCTTGTTCGGCTGCAAACGCGCATCCTTCTAGAAGGCTTCTCGCGTGCTCTTTAGCGCCACACCACAGCTCCATCGGTTTCTGCTGGGCGATCTGCTGTTAGCACTGGCAGTGAGATTGTCGCTATGCAAATGGGAACCAGGAGGCCGTATGCTGCTGTACCACGTCCAGGGTGCTTTCTTTCTGCAGCAGCATGGACAGGCGCATGGAGAATGGTGGATATTAATTTGGAGGAAAGACAGGCAAGGAAGGCGCCGATCAGTCTCGGAGAGCATCCGGCAGTCGGAAGAGTCGAGTTGTCCAAAGCTCTTGTTGGACGGAACCTTGCGGCGGCGCTCAGCTCGCGGCGCCTCGGCAGCAGCGCATCGGTTCGTAAAATGCGTGAGGATGCAGAGAGGACGGAGCTGTTTGCGTGTGGCCTGACGATCGTTCAGATTAGAGGTACATGTTGGCCGACGGTTCGTTGGACAGGAAAAATGCGACTGATTGGGGACGGCGCCGATCGGGAAGCCCGGTAGGTTTTGAATCTTGCCACGCTTGCGTCCGTGTGCCTGGTCCGACGTCGATGGGACATATGGGTCCCCTCGTCAATGTGCGCTACAATGCTAGTTTGCCTTTACAGGCCGCCAGAGCCGTCCACAAGTGGTGTCTGCACCGTCCATTCCTTGCTTTTGGGCACTTGACAGGTTCAGATCTACACCAGCCATTACTATCCTCAGCCAGCCAAGCAGCAGTTGTCAGTAGTGCGTCGCGTGCAAAGTGCGTGCCGGAGGAGGTCAAGGGGCGCGAACACATCGCCTCGAGGTGTGCCATTTTCTAGTGCCAGCATCGTTTGGTCGGGCTTCTGGGCACTGCCGCTGCCACAAGTCTGCCATAGCGTCCTTAGCGAACTCGCCTTCACGCAACATTCCGAAAATCTGGCCCGGGAAGCCACGCGCGCGCCCGCCAAATGGCCTGCTAGGTTCGTCATTCGCACAGACTTGACCACCCGGACCTTGTGCGCGCATCTTAATTGTGTTAGGCGGGCGACGACCTTCTCACCTGCCGATTCGCTCACTCGTCTCCTTCCACCACCACTGACTGCTCGCCGACCCTCGACGTCTCGATTCAAGAAGCTCCTTCTCCCCGACTGCATCCAGCACAGCAGGCCTTCTGGCGCCGCTGCAGGGTACCTGCCTCATCTGCTGCTGCACCTGCCGACCAGGGCCACGAGCAAACATTTCCCGGACCTTTCCAGCTGCATTGAGCCTCGGCGCCTGCCATCTGTGCATTCACTTACTCACTCGGACATCGACACCAGATTCTTCACAAATCACGGTCTTGTGATTTGTTCAATTCGCACAGAATATTATCCGGTCTGCTCGAGCTCGACTCTGACCTCACGGCCTCCATCACCCTTCTGCATGTCTGACCACCGCTCGAGGCTGAACTTGCGCGATTCTACAGCCGCATATCTCTGGTGTTTTCCACATGGACGGTAATGGGCAGCACACGCCGGGCGCTCCTTCCTCAGGTCACCGCAACACGGGTCAATACCCGGCATCGATATCCTCACATGGCTCTGCGCCAAGTCACATGCACAGCGGCGGTGCCTACAACGCCGCTGAACAGCATCCAATGGCGAATCGGCCTGCTTCTCCAGCTGTCATGCAGGCGCACGTGAACGGAATGGGACAGCCATTTCCATATCCGAATGTGCCTCCAAGTGCAGGTCCTGCTGGACTCATGGCGGACCAGTATATGAACGACTCGCCGGGCATCTCACCAACGCACTCCTCAGCAGCCGCACTATCAGCTCAACAGAAGCGAGCTTACCGACAGCGGAGAAAGGACCCCAGCTGCGATGCCTGCAGAGAGCGGAAAGTCAAGTGCGATGCTACCGACATGTCGAGCTGTTCCGAGTGCTCGAGTCGCGGCGTTAAGTGTCAGTTCACGAAGGAAACCAACCGGAGGATGTCTTCGATCAAGCAAGTCCAGGATCTGGAGAAGCAGCTGTCACTGGCAAAGCAGCAGATCAACCAGCTCCGAGGCATGCTCCAAGCAGGTGGAGCTGGCGAGACAAACGCCAACCCGCCTAACGTGCCAGCACTGCAACTGCCCGATACCACATCAAAAGAACGGCGTCCGCCTCCACCTGCTCTCGAAGGATTCGATGAAGTGAGGAAGAATATTCGGACATACAGCAAAGGTATCTTCAAGCCACCGCCGCCTTACAGACAATTTGGTCCACAACCGACAGTCTCCAATGCGTCGCACGCACTGCCTCCAAAGCATGTCGCAGATCGCCTGATCTCTCATTATCGTGGTTCTGTGCATGTCTACGCGCCGCATCTACACTGGCCGACGTTCGTGCAGGAATACGAGGAGCTCTATCGTGCCGCCAACTTCCACCAGGTTCGGCATATCTGGGTCGCGCTGTTCTATGCAATGCTGGCGTGCGGCACTCTCATGGAAACTCAGCCGAAGAATACGAGCGAGGAGTCGGAGGGTGCTCAGTATCTCAACAAGGCGATAGCCAGCATCAATACCTGGAGCGACGAACTAACTGTTGATCATGTTCGTGTGAGCCTGCTCTGCAGCATCTACTTCATGGAAGAGAATCTGCGATCACCAGGATGGGTATGGCTCGGAGCAGCAGTCAGAATAGCTCAAGATATTGGGCTTCACACAGATAACGGACCGTACCCACCTCTGGAGACGGAAATGCGCAGGCGCGTATGGTGGAGCGTCTACAACTGGGATAGGTATGTGTTGTTTCGCTGCTGCATTACGATGCGATATACTGACTGATCTGGCAGGATTATCTCTCTCGAGATCGGCCGACCTCTATTGATCGACGACGATGACTGCGACGTCAGCGAGCCGGTGCCCGTGGACGACGACTGCATCAGGCCGACAGGCATTGTCATGCCTCCTCCTGGCCAAAATATCCCAAGTGGTCTCCTTGCCGTTATTCCCGTCGTCCGAACAACTGCTCAAGTGAAGAAGTGTTTAAAGTCTCCAACTGTGGCCGCTTCGACTCTGGCGACATGCGACGAGCACTTCAAATCCATCATGGCCACATGGCCGGATCCATACCCAATACAGTCACAGGCGCCTCTTGACCCGCGTCTGCTCACCGCAGGGTGCAGTCTTCAGGCGCAGCGCTTTTTCCTGTACAGGCATAACCTTTCCACCGCTTGCAGACCGAATGAACGACGAGATGCCCTGGACAGATGTGTATCAGTGGCCAAGGATACTGCACACTATGTTCAAAGGAGTCTGCAACACCCATCCACGTCACCAGGTCAAGGATATCTCTCTCCAGGACACATTGCTAATTGGGCTGAGCGGGTACGCACTATGTGTCCAGCGTTCTTCTGCACGCATCTTTGGCGATGCGAGCTGGTTTTGTGTCTGCGTGGTGATTTCGCCGGCGCATTGGCACTCACTCACGTCTCAGCGGCGATTGGGGATTTGCGCAAGAACAACGTCGGCTGTGGTCGCTTCCTGGCCTTCTTCCTCGACAGACTAATTGGACGGCTGCGCGCAGGTGTAAGCTTTCAGAATTTGGAGACAGACGAAGAGATGCTCGCATATGCCAGTGGAGACATGCAAGGATGCGCTGAGGACGCGTGGGCTTGGAATGGCAGCGAGACTGGCTCAAAGCTCCATCAGCCACAAGCCATAGTCAACGGAACCGGTGGTGGTGACAAACCTGCGCTGCAGGCCGAGCAACTATCCACCAGCACGCTATCGGACCGAGAAGCTCAGGAGTGGGGTGGGTGGGAGCACATTCAGAGGACACTTGATCAATTGCTTCAGGACCAGCAAGGCCAAGCTCAGGGAGAAGGACAGCCTACGAGGCCGCAATCACAGCAGCCTCCGAGTCATGGAGGACCAGGCGCATACCCACCAGCGCCTCCCTCTCAGCAGCCTAATCTCAACCCACCGCAGTTTCCCCAACGGGGCTCCCAGTCGCCAGGCCCGCACTCCAACAGCAACGGTAACGGCAATGTGAACGGGAATGGTGGCAGCAGCAGGATCAGTATTAAAGACATAATGTGAGTTGTGTAACAGTACTTGCGATGAAGAAGAAGGAAAAAGTTCGACGCCAGCGGCATGATGTATGATGGGACGAAGAGAGGGCAGCATTGCGATTCCAGTCGCGGTGCGAGGCGTGCTCTGCATGAACGATCCAGCTGGATAGTGCTGTGGCTCGGGGCAAATCATACGTTCAAGCGACGAGGGCATGATACAGGCATGTTGAGCATAGAGTGGATGGAAGCATTATTAGCTTGCTGGAACATACCACACGCTTTGACGTTTTTCGATTGCGAAGATGAGTGGACTTGGGGCTGGTGTGAATCGCCACTATTTGTGCACCGGCGCTCGTAAATCGTACCTCCGGGACACGAGAGTCATCGACAGGTGAAATGAGAACAACATTGACATGTCTCGGAAACATCCAGGTGCTTGTAAGCGCACAGTTCGGCTTTCGTGTCTCGTGACAACGAAGAGCTGCGTCGATGACGGCTGGCCAAATCATCCACCTTGAAGTGCAGCTTGTACCCGCCGAACTCAGCTTTTGCCTCACCACAGCTCGCAGTAAAGGCATCACTACCGAAACACAACTTCCTCTTCAGTGACGGTTATGCCGGGATTCAGCGGCAGCTCGCGCGGCAACAAGCTCAGTCAAGCCTTTGGCCGCGTGGGGCGAACTCTTGTGCGCTTCATCAGATCTCGTCACCACCAATCGTTTACATGTATCTTGCTGCGAAATCCACCAGGCACGATCCCGCCGTTAGCTCCTGCCACTTGCTGCACTGCGTTGTCACCGCCCTGCTCACAGCAACGTGTCTCAAGCTCTCGGATCGGTTGGCAAGAGCAACCAACGCAACACGCAAGCTCAGCGGGAGCCGCTGCCCTGTTCCTGACACGAGCTCGTTCCCGTAACCTTTCTTCTTTTCCGTGCTCCCACTCTGCTATCTTGTTCCTCCTACAGCTCAAACTATTTCTCAAGCTTGAGCACACTGAGGAGACAGACAGACCACAATTGAACTATACGAAACACAGCCAAGATGGTGCACTTGGGCAAGGTCGCTACTGACAAGGAGCGCAAGGAGAGCATTGTGCCGGCTCTTGAGAACCTCAAGTTCGAGCAAGAAGACGAGGACGAGGACACGTTCACTGCTAGTGTCTATGGCTCCAAATTCGCCTCTGCCGACCTTCCCAAACATGAGATGCCCGAGCACGAGATGCCAAAGGAAGTGGCATACCGCATGATCAAGGACGACTTGACTCTGGATGGCACTCCGACATTGAAGTGAGACGATCACCAGACCTATGGGTACGGATCATAACTGACTTTGTGCAACAGCCTCGCTTCGTTCGTCACGACCTACATGGAGGAAGAAGCCGAGAAGCTCATGGTAGAATCCTTCGCTAAGAACTTCATCGACTACGAAGAGTATCCCGTATCCGCCGACATCCAGAACCGCTGCGTCTCGATGATTGCCCGTCTCTTCAACATCCCAGCTCACGACGACAGTACCAATGCCATGGGCACTTCCACCATTGGCTCTTCCGAAGCCATCATGCTGGCTACCCTCGCCATGAAGAAGCGTTGGGCAAACAAGAGAAAGGCAGAGGGCAAAGACTTCAGCAGACCAAACATCGTCATGAACTCGGCTGTGCAGGTCTGCTGGGAGAAGGCGGCGAGATACTTTGATGTCGAGGAGAAGTATGTCTACTGCACGAACGATCGATATGTGATCGATCCTGAGGAGGCAGTCAACCTTGTCGATGAGAACACCATTGGCATCTGCTCGATTTTGGGAACGACCTATACTGGTGAGTATGAGGATACCAAGGCCATTAACGATCTGCTGGTCAAGAGAGGCATTGACTGCCCAATCCATGTTGATGCTGCTTCCGGTGGCTTTGTGGCTCCGTTCGTCAAGCCAGATCTTGAGTGGGATTTCAGACTTGAGAGGGTCGTGTCGATCAACGTTTCTGGTCACAAGTATGGTCTTGTCTATCCAGGTGTTGGCTGGGTTGTCTGGCGTGATCCAGAGTTCCTGCCGAAGGGTGAGTGGCATTACAATCCAGTGACTGGCATCAATGAAGCTAACACTGCCAGAACTCATCTTCAACATCAACTACCTCGGAGCTGACCAAGCCTCTTTCACTCTGAACTTCTCTCGTGGCGCTAGTCAGGTCATCGGACAGTACTACCAACTCATCCGTCTTGGTAAGAAGGGTTACCGCAGCATCATGTTCAACCTCACCCGCACCGCCGACTACTTGGGCACCGCCGTCCAGAAAATGGGCTTCCTCCTCATGTCCAAGCAACGCGGAGAAGGTCTTCCTCTCGTCGCCTTCCGCCTCGATCCATCTCACAACCACGGCTTCGACGAGTTCGCCGTTGCCCATCAGCTCCGTGAACGTGGGTGGGTCGTCCCTGCCTACACGATGGCACCCAACGCGAACAGCCTCAAGATGATGAGAGTTGTGGTCCGGGAGGACTTCTCGAGGTCTCGGTGTGATGCGCTGGTCGCGGACCTTCATGCGGCGGTTACGCACTTAATGAAGCTGGACGAGAAGCAGATTCAGCAACAAAAGGACCGGGCTAGTGAGCAGAACGTCTTGAAGAACTGGAAGAAGAAGGTCAACGATCACTATGCGGATGAGACGCATAGCTTGAAGGGGCAGTCTGGGAAGAGCCACGGTATTTGTTAGGGAAATGGAACATGAGAGAGCGACATGGCGACGCACAGCGTGGGTTTGTTAGACCTGGATGGAAACCTAGAAACAGTACGTAGAGCATGAGCAATGAGAGACGAGGAGTACCTACGAGTCTGTCTTGCAGTCTTGGTGTGATGTCTTGGCTATACGTCTTGTGGTAAGAGTATTCGTATGCCTCTTATCTCGTCGATGTGTTACGATGATCGTCTCATCACTGCCTACGACTCAACGCCATTGTGCCGACGTGGCGCAGCGAGCAGTATGATGTACGCTTCCATGGCCGCGTGATGTGATTTCTGGAGAAGTGATAAAGAAATGTACGACGCCAGCCTCAGAGCTTGACGCGTCCCAGCTTGGCGGTCCGCCTCCCCACGTTGCTCGAGCCAGGGTCTCAAGTGGAGCTAGACATCCCTGTAGCCTGGTCCCCTTCCTCTCGGTTCCCGGAGCTGTGTAAAGCTGCTCAGCTTTACTTTAATTGTTTGCTACCATTTGCAAGCGTAGCAACACCTGTACCTGCGCTTTGCACAACGCGAAACCTGCGAGGTCCTGAGTGACGGTTGATAGCGTTGGAGACGAGTCAAGATGAAGCGCTTCACGGGTTTTTTGAATAGGACTAAGAGTAAGAATACGACTACAGCTGCTGCTGTCGCATAGCTGAATTTGAATGTGAACATGAAGCTGACAACCATTCTCACAACACAGGCATATCCAGCCGCCGCGGCTCCTCCTCCAACCGCGACAGCACCGCTCACAACTTCGACAACGCCCCGGTTGACTCTCCCGAAGCCAATGCGCCCCGCGCTATCCGCTCCTTCTGCGAATCTGGCGCCAACAACACCGGCGGCGAAGAAGTCCTCCACCTCCCCGTCATCGTCGAGTCCGCCGAATCCTCTCCCTCGGCCGCCGCAGCCGCCGCTCACCAGATCAAGAAATTCCTAGGAAAAGAATGGAGCACGAAACCTTACGTCCAATACAATGCGATCATGCTGATTCGGATTTTGTGTGATAATCCTGGACCAACTTTTACGAGGAACTTCGATAAGAGTTTTGTGGGGGTCGTGAAGGATATGTTGAGGAATTGCAGGGATTCGGGAACGCAGCAGATTTTGAGGGAGACGTTGGATTCGCTTGAGGCGGAGAAGGGGAGTGATGAGGGGCTTGCGTTATTGTTCCAGATGTGGAGGAAGGAGAAGGGAGCGGGCGCGAGTTTTAACAGGCAGAGCAGGGCTTTTGATGCGAAAGCGTTCTCGCAGCCTCAGCAGCAGGAGGTCGGAAGAGAGGGGAGGTCGAGGACGACGTTGCCAGGTGCTGGGGAGTTGGCGAGTAGGGTGGAAGAGGCGAAGAATACGGCTAAGATTCTGCTGCAGTTCGTGCAGACGACGCCGAGTGGGGAGGTGCTGGAAAATGAGCTTTTGAGGGAGTTTAGTGAGCGGTGTCAGAGCGCGCAGAGGAGCATGCAAGCGTATATCAATTGCGACAACCCGGCGCCGGATCATGATACGATGCAGACCTTGATTGAGGCGAATGAGCAGCTGAGCTTGGCGATGTCGCGGCATCAGAGAGCTGTGTTGGCTGCGAGGAGGGCTTTGGGGACTTCGCCTAGTCCGCATCATGCTGCGGCACAGGGGAATGGACAGAACATGTTCGCAGCGCCAGCTACTGGACCTCCGCAGGCTGTTTACTCCCAGCAGCCATCGGCATACACCAAAGGAAATGGAGAGAGCTCTCACTTCCAAGGCTACAGCGCTCCACCAGGTCCACCACCAGGTCAACGCAGCGCCTCACCTCAACAGAACCCTTTCGCGGACCCAGTCGCACACAACCCCAACCCAGTGTCCCTAGCAATCGAACCAACCCACTACGGCTCCTACCCACCCCAACAGCAACAACCGACCCAACTCCCGCTCCACAAACCCCAAACCGTCGACTTCCAAACCTTCAACATCGAGCCCGAACCCACCTTCGCCCACGGACAACAACAACAACAACAACCTTACATGCCCCAAAGAAAGAACACTGCAGACCTCGAAAACGCCTACTCCGCCGACAGCTCCGAGGCTAAAGTCTCCCCGATCCTCTCCAGAAACCAACCCAGCGGCCCACCATCCGAAGGCGTCGTCTCTCCAGTCGCGGCCTCACCACAGCGCCCGGCGATCGGGGCGTGGCATAATAGTGAGATTACGCCGAGTTACATGGGAAGGCAGGAGAGCGCGGCGAATGGGATTACGATGCATGGAGCGCAGAGTGGGGAGCAGGTGCAGGAGATTGATGGGTACAGCCAGGTGGGGAGGAGGGATAGGGATAGAGTGTAGTGGTCAGAGCTTGTGGAGATAACTGAAGGCTGTGAGGACGTTGAAGATGAGATAGATTGGCCTCCGGCTTTTTCTCCTGTGTTTTTCCGCGTTGTTGGAGGGGATGTTATGATACCACTTGAACCTTTCTCGCATTGCGTTCTGCGTCTTGCGAAGTTCTGCGATAAGCATGACTACGACCCATAGCCGTTCATGAAGTACTGTTAGCTTGTACAGCTTTTCCTCCTCCCTCACACATCAACGTCCATACTCTCAGCACCACCCTCACCTCGCCTTCTCCACGACCTCAACCCTTCCTCTAAATCCAGCACCCTCCACTCCCTCCCCTTATTCCCAAACACCAAGACTACCAACCGGTTCCTCCTCCCGCCCACCAACATCCTCATCGGCTTGAATTGCGCTGTTGAGGGAAAGACATGAAGGATCTGCCCTTCCGGCGCCTGCGCTGTATCTTCCTCTTTCACGTTCGAGTAATGAAGCAAGATACTAACTTGACCATCGTCGGCGCGGATGAGGGTGATGAAAAGTGTTCTCGAGCCGCTGATGGTGGGGATGAACTTACAGTCGAGAGTCTCGCCGAGGCTGATGGGGTAGACGAAGGATGTGGGCAGATTCTGAGACTGTTGGATCGAATGACGTTTCGAGAAAGCGTAGCTTTCAGACGTGACGGAGAGGACTTCGATCGTATTTGTATTACCATGAATGAGGAGGAGGGTCGTGGTGCTGCCTTCTGATTGCTCGCCTCTTTGTGAGGGAGGCTGGAGTTTCAAATCAGAGACCATCGCGCCGGTCTCCAACTTCAGCGGGATTACAATTGGTTTCGGCAGCATTCTACTCTGCCATTCCGTGATCTTTTTTAGCGCCACGCGAATGTGTCCAGATAACGCGCAGACCAGTGCCGGGATATTGAGCAATGCCGCTGGATCCTCGACTTCTTTCCAGACTAGCTCTTCACCTGGCTCCACGGCTTCGAGCTTCTTCAGGGCGATCTTTGCTCTCTCGTAATCTACATCACGAATGATAGGGCTGGCAAAGAACACCTCCTGGCTGGCTTCGCCCTGCGCGCCAGGTCTTTGCTCGATGTGGATCTTCAACTTGCTGCCTCGCAGCACATTCTGAATGTAAGGCAATATCAGGGAGAAGTCGAGGTTCGGCACTTCTCGATCTTCTGCTTCGAGTGCACTGGCCGATAGTGGTTCTGCCACCGAGATCTCCACTTGCATCTTGAGCCATCGCAGGAAGGCCTTGAATTGTCGGTACTCAGTTTGGATTGCCAACTGCATGTGCTGGGCCACAAGCCGTAGACTGTCGATTGGCGCCAGGACCTTGCTGAAGAGTTCAGGCTCGCAGTCGAATTTGCTCGAGCCTTCATGCAATGTGGCGAGACCTCGTAACGTTGTTACTGCAATTGTGATTCGATCGAGTGCCGGTAATAGGTTGGCGAAAATATGGGCCTGAATGTTGGTATACAGAGCACTCATGACCTGATCCCACCGCTTCTGGTTCTGGTCTCTGATCACATCGGTAATCCACTCCAGAAGCTGCGGATTATACGCACCAGTCATGGCCAGGTGATACAAGTTCGCGATCGCATCCGGCTCGTCCTCGTTTTCGAGTAGGCCTTCGAGACTCCCGACGAATTTTTTCTGGACCACGATGTTCGTCTTCCAGTCGTGATCGATACAACGTGCTATTTGCACTATGTACTCCAGTAGTGTTTGTATCCTCTTGGTGTTGGACGTGATGACATGGAGTACAGGTCCTCCTAATGTTGGTAGAGGCAGATCAATCAGACTGATACTGTGACTGTGGTCTTCGTGCTCGGACAGTATGGCATGGCTCGGACTCTCCGCATGTGCAGCGTGCAGAATCGGCCTTCCTTGCACAGTACAATTACCGATCTTGACAGTCTCATCCAGAAGTACTGTTGACTCGCCAGTCTCTTGACAAACCACCAAGCTCTGCACAGCTTCGTGTGCATACTCGCCCTCTCCCTGTGAGAACATATTATCCGTAGCCTGCTGCGTGCTGAACTTATTCGCCGCCGCAACCTGCTTCGCCTGCATCGTCGAATGCGAAGCGATCGTACTCAATCTCGGAAGCACTTTCGTAGCATCCAGGGTCGTAATCGCTCGTGGAAGATCCGATAAATTCGAACTCCCATTCTTGGACGCGTGATCCAGGATAGCACCATCATCATCCTCAATACCATCAAACCAGTCCTCCGTAGTCGTACTCGCCACTCCGCCCCTCGGCCGTCGTGTAGCTTTCGAACCCGTTAGATCATGCCCCATCCACCCAAAACACGCCACCCTCCCCAACTCCCCTCCCGCCTCAGGCTTCTTCTCCTCCACCTTCAACACCAAGTCCAGCTTCCACGCCTCCTCCTCTCCTTCACCTCGCAAACTGCCCATAGCGATCTGCTTCCCACTCCCCCCATCATAAATTCCATACGTGCCATCGCTCCAGCCCACGCCAAGACAGCTGCTGTCAGGTTTCCAAGCCAAGGCAGTAACTTCGGTCGTTTTACTTTTCTGCCTGACAGTGAAAGCGAGTTGTCCACTTGCGATGCGGAAGACGCTGATGTCCCAAGTGCTTGTGACGACTGCGAGTAAGTCGTGGGCATTGGAGTATGCTGTGAAGGGGAATTTTATGGTGGCGGGGAGGCGTTTGCTCGCGATTTGCGGGAGTGTGGGGCCGCGACGTTGGTAATTCGAAGAAGCCATTGTTTAGTCGGATTCATTGGATCATGTCGTCGATGTTCATTGTCAGATATGAGGACGAGCAGGGCAAGAAGGTACGCCCCGTGCCCTCAGACGCGTTCGACGCGCGCTGGCACGTGCTTTTGTCAAGAACGACTGAGAACCTCTTTGAAAGGCTCGACAGTTGTATATGTGAAGACTTCTATCACTTCTTAGTTGATAGTGCTACGTCGTACACGACATGTCGAGGAAGATCTCATCTCACTCATTCCATTATTTTGCACAAGCTATGCCAAAAAGTTTCCGACTTCTCCTTCAATTCGAAGAGGGAGCCTCTAGACAAGAACGAACATAACAAAGAACCCGTTCCCACAACTCCCTCCTGAAATGCCCAGAGTTGAAGCAATTCCTCCCGGCATGCAATGCATCGCTTCATTTCATATGTGGGGCATCGCCCATCGTCAGAACTCCTGGCCTTTGGCATTGGTCGAGTCTGTGGTGTTTGTGCTCATCCCGTCCCATGTCTGACCCTTTCTGCTCCGAACACCAATCAAATCACTGACTTCTTCTCATCGCTCCCGAACTTCCCATCAGAAAGTCCCCACCGACGCTATCGACCTCCACGCCCTCGTTCAGCAGCAGCATCCGCTAACCTTTCCCGTTCAATCCGTATCCTCGTCGCCTCAGTTCCATCATCCTCAACCAGCTCCTTGAACCAATCGTGATTCAGTGCCTCCCTCGCGGTAATCCTCTTCTTCGGATCATAGACAAAAATCTTCCGTAGCAGGTCCAAGAAGAGCTTGTTAAAAGGCGTCGTCTGCGGAATGATATCCTCCAGCCTTTTCATGCCTCGCACAAATTTCCTAGATTGGCGCGGTGTGTCAGGTAGAGGATAGTTGAGTTGTCCATTCTTGAAGAAACGCGCTGCAGAGTTTCGGTCGTTCCGCTTTGAAACTCTCGAGACTTCGCGAATGAGGTGACGGTCAATTGACTTCCCCGTGACGGCCTCCATCATGCCAAGGTGTTCGCAGCAGTCGTGAGTTTGGAAGAGTGCATCTCCAGTCCAGCACTCGACAAGGATACAGCCGAGTGACCAGAGGTCGATTGGGTGTGACCAACCTGTCATTATGAGTCAGCAAAGAACCACTTCCTGGGTAAGGGGCAAGGAGATCTTACCAATGCCTAATATAATCTCTGGCGCGCGATAGTGTCGCGTGCTGACGACAGAGCTGTGATACTCATCGTCGAACGTCGCACTACCAAAGTCGATCAGGTTGATCTGAGGACTAAGCAGGACTCTCCTGAACTTCGCCGACCTTGATGTCAAGGTGCTGGATGATGGGATGTTGCGGTTGTAGGTGAACGTCTGATATGTGTGGTTGAGCAAGAGGATGTTTTCCGGCTTCAGATCGGTGTGAATGAGGTTAAGGTCGTGCAGGAATGCAATAGAGCCGAGCAGTTGGCGTGCAAATGCTTGAATGTGGGATCCTGGGAAGGGAACAAATCCGCCGCTCTTGAGGAAGTCGAAAACCGAGAGGCCAAGTAAGGGTGTCACAATACAGATGTGCCCTCGCCAGTCGAAGCAGTCTCGAAGTTGGATGCATCGATTTCGATTATGTTCGTCGGCAGCACGCAAGGTCTGCAGGACTCGTAGCTCGATGCGACTAGCATCGCGGTACTGGTTGAAGGTATCAGTGGACTGGTGTAAAGTGAGAGATGTTTCCGCCAGTAATGCGCACCTTGGGCACTGCTCTAATGATCTTCACTGCTACCTCCTTCCGCGACTTGATGTCAACCGCCCGCACCACTTTACCAAAGGTACCTTGGCCAAGTAACGAGATGAGGCTGTATCGCTCGCCGAGTCTGCTATTCTCCTGCACGATATAGTGGCCATCCTCATCGTCGATTTTGTCAGTAGGCTTGTGACGCTGCAAGAATATCCGTTAGTCACATTCGCGACCGAGTGAAGCCTGACACGGCAAACATACGTCGTGTATGGCAGGCACCACAACATCCTTCTGCTTCTTGGCCTGTCTGAGTGGAGGTACGTATTCGCCGTATTCCGCGAGATAACCTTTCGGTCCCGATCGCTCGCTCTCCTGCTTCTTCAGCGCCGCGTCTGATCCTCTCGTAGTACGCTTTCGTTTCTGTCCGGTCTGCGCTATGTCGTATTTGCTACCCATGCTCGCTTGTGATGCTAGAGATGTTGGTGCGGTTGTGGCCTGCAAGCTCTCTGTCGAAGCACCATTCGAATAGGTATACGGCGTGTTGCTGTTGCTGTACGTCGCTACCTCACCGCTGCCTCCGTGCACACGTCGCTTCTTATCGACATGCCCTGAGCTACTCGAGCCATTGGTGGTAGGCTGTTGCTGTGGTGCTTGGATCGTCGCTGGAGGAGCGGGACTATCGTCATCGTGAATCTCGATAATCTCGGCGGGAGGCTTCCCACCGAAGAAGGCAACCCAATCGACGGGTGACTTGTTGTTACGCTTCCTCCCTCGCTCTGCGCTTTCATCGTGATGTGCATGGTTGTGGTACGTTCCCGGCATATCAACAGCAGTCGGTGCACGTGATGTGCTTGCAGAATGGTGGTGCTGGGGTGGCGGAGGAGGAAGTTGTCTGTGCTGTAATTGTTGAGCAGATCTGCTTTCTGTGCGTCTCGGGTCTTCAAGCGGGAGCTGGTGGGTGATGCCGTTCGAGTAGCCGTATTCACCTGCTCGTGACTGGCTGTGGGCGTGCGAGTATGCACCGTTGCTCATGCCACTCGCAGGCCTCGGCGGAGGAGGCAGATGACGGCTCGACAGGTTGCTCGATGGCCGGGTCGGAATATTGGGGTGATAGCCGTTGCTCAAGTTGCTCGACGGCCTGGGAGGGGGAAGGTAGCGGTCGCCAGGCGGAGGCAAATAGCCAGACGCCCGCTGGCGATGGTCGAGATGCTGGTGCGGCGGCAGCGTCTGCGTGAGTGTCTGTGGGGTGGACATGACGGTGTCTGCGGATTAGATGGTCATGGAGCGTGTTGTTGGACGGTTTGGGAGGAGGAAGTGGGAGGAATCGCTGCCGGCGGAGCGAAATCTCGTCCTGATGACCTGGTCGCAGTACGGCTATCTGGACCAAGCTGCACCGACGCCCGCTCGGGTGCGTTCTAACGCTGCATGCTAGCACAATGCTTGCGGTAGTGGTTGTCGGCGGAGGGATGGGCACGCAGAGTGCGTCTGGGGTGGAGGAAAGCAGCTGGGTGTGGGCGTGGACGACGAGATGCTGAGCAATGCACTGGTGCGGTAGCGTGGTTCAAGGTGTCGAGGTCGGCAGGACCCTCGCAACTATCCAAATCTACCACAGAAAGCGCACATTGGAAACATTCACTTCACAATTGGATGGTCTTCGCTACGGATGCCACTCATTTACTGCGTCGTGCTGACATCTCCCTCGTTTTTCCCAAATTGCAATGTCGAACATTGGCCACGAGCACTCTTGAGACCTGACGAGCGGGATCCAAGCTCGTTGTCAGACCAGCGGTCCGACAGAGTGGAGACATGGCGAATTGGCCATGTCATGCAGCTCTCGCTCCTGCGCCGCTTCTCGTGCGCTTGATCTTGATCATCCTCACTGCCGCTTCACATGTCTGGGCTTTCTTCCTCACTTCCATACTCTCAAATCACACACACACACACACATACAGCTGTCACATCACCAGCACACGCGACTTTCGCAGCCTCGACCGCGCATCCGCACCTTTGCCGCCGCCGGCAACCCCAAAGCGGTCAAAGCGCTTGTTACAGCCTATCGTTCTAAGACCAGCAACATCATCTGCGGCGTAGGATGACGAGGACGCCTCATCTTCACATGGCGACATGGCTTCTGACAACCAATCTACAAGCGAGGGGTCCTGTTGCGCGTCGATACTGTTCTTGTTACCATTAGCAACGGCAGCCGCTGTCAATGCGCGTGGCTCCTCCCTGTAACCTGGATTGCTGACTGTCCTTGAAATGATCCGAGACGTGGCCCGTGGCGCTGGGACGACCATCGAGTGCTTCATACATCGCCACTACATTCGTCTCTCCGTGCTATAGTTCCTGGTCGCGTCAGATCATCGCACCTCCGGAGGCAGCACTGCACGCAATAACGTTGAAAGTTCAATAGTATCTCCATTTCCGCTCCTCTACTCTACGCCCGCAAGGGCTTCCTGCACTCTACTCTACGCCCGCAAGGGCTTCCTGCACTCCATATTCAACAACTGCTACCTACATAGAGATGGCTATTGCTGTGCCACTCCTTCTCTCCACTTCCACTTACAACATACACCTTTCCCTCCATCTCTAACGTCGACTCGGATTACTCGCCTTGCTGATCTCCGCCCACGCCGCCTCAAATCCCCTCTTGATCTCCTTGTAGCTCATAATGAACATACTCTGCTCATCGCGGCTGATCAGCTCTATCTTCTCATCAATACCAGAATCCAGCTTGTTCAGACATGTGACAATATGCCCAAGGTCCAGGACAGGTCTTCCTTCTGGGTCGACCTGATGGAAAACGAAGTCCCGGAAGAGCTTCAAGTAGTATCTTTCGCCTGTCTCCGACCACGATGTCAAAGGCTGGTTGAGGAGCGCTGGATTTGTTGTGGCATCCGGAGTACTGCCAGTATCTGGCCGCTCGAGAATGACGTTGAGCTTTGCCAGTAATCGCACGAGTCGACCATTTTCCAGCTCTCGCATCAAATTTGATGTGAGCCCATCCTCGAGATGCAGGGTGCTATCCATTACTGTCAAGATCTTGTCGCTGATATTTGTCAGTAGCGCGGCGATGTTGTACTCCGATAATATCGTCGGAGCCGAGGTCGAGGTGGCATCAACAGCCGCCGGAGGTGAAAGTAACCATGCTATACACGAGCGTAGACGTTCGCTATAGGATCGGCTGACCTGTTCCAGCGCCTTATGCATGTTTTGGTAAGCCATCGCGTTCCGCGTGGCAACGCCCAAGACCAGGCGGCCGAGATCTCGAATGTCGTTTCGCTGAAGATTGCCTATATCCTGGTCTCCGCCGTGTTGAACAATGTCGAGGATGCCGCACGCGCTCAGGCGGAGTCTGTTCTTGGATGTGAGTAACACCTTGGACGGCGTTATCGTTCGCGCCGCTAAGCTCGCATCGTGTATCGTCTTCACGGCGCTTGCCATCTGTACAATGTAGCCCCAGAGTTCGTGCTCCTGTATTACCTGCCCGCTTACTTTTCCGATATTCCTGCCTGTCGAGAAATGCTTCTCGGCCAATGTCTGCGACTTTGGATGGTAGTCTATGACAACAACCAATGAACTATCGCCGAACCACTTGCCGGTGAAAGCATCATGTACCTGGACCATACTGGCGTTTGAGATGCGCTTCCAATGATTGACTGTTCTGATGGAAGCCTCGTCGGTCAATCTGAAGCCTTCAATCCGCCGAAGAGCGTATACATGGCCATCTCGGCTGGACGTGGCCTTGTAGATCCAGCTTGGGTATCCAAAGGGCGTTGTGCTCCTTGTGTTGTTCGAGTCAAGCGCAACAAGAGAATGGAGATACTCCACAGTCATTGGCAGAGTACTATTCGCGAATGTCTGCAGGGTTGCTTCGGACTTTTGCTGCAGTTCTTCCCGAAGGTTATCTGGAAGAAAGAAGTCTGCTGTGCTGCGCTGATGGGGCATCAAATTGTCTCGCCGAGGGCCAATCGATGAGTAGAGGTGATAGTTCAATGGGTGTCTATAGCTCGAAGCATCTTGAAAGAACGGCTGAGCTCCTAGTGCAGGTGCTTGCTGCGCATAAGGGTTGAGCTGCGCCTGGGCAGCATCTAGGCTTTGTTGTGTAAGGAAGGGATCACCATAGGCCGCAAGTTGATGTTGTAGTTGCGGCGTGTGATCGATCTGCGATACTGTCAACATTTCTTCGTCTACTTCTCGTGTAGTTGGGACAGACCGGCGGAGATGCCAAGAATGACTGGCTTGGAACGAACTCCTGAAACTGCTGCGACGGTTGGAACGCCAGCTGCGGGTTGAATTCACCAGATAGCTCTTTCGTATGTGAAGCAGCAGCTGGTGTCACAGAGCCTGTTGTACGGTGAGCCAGCATTGTTTTGACGGTACCACTCGGCTTACCGGAACCGCGTGGAGTGAATGCAGCTGCGGAGGCAGCTTTAGGCGAGATTCCGATCTTTGCAGGCTGTACATTGACTGGCTTGGGGGTGAACGACGGCGACTCCACGTTGAGTGACTTCTTCGGCCTGCGGACATTATCAACATGAGAGGCGAAAGGCAAGGCAGAAGGAGGCACTGACAGATTGAGGCCATTGGCTGGACCGGATCCGAAGTCATGGTTGTAGTTGCATGTGCCTGGAGAACACTGATGAGTTAAATGGCAACCTTCGGATTTGTTTGAATGCCTGACCTTCCAGATGCTTCCTGCACTGCGGCCCATTCCTGCACAGCACAGAATTGATCGGCGCGCGGTTCTCGTAACGATTATGCCGCCCAGAACTACTTGCTATGCGCATTGATCCACCAGACATGCTTGACATTTCATGCTCCACCACCCCTGTTTCCGGTGGAAAGCACGCCTAAGCCAGGTATAGGCGGTACGTCAGACGGCGCCTCAGACTGATCCTGCTCAGATCGCTATTGTTGAACGAGCCAGTGCTGAGTTGCTTTACTTGACCACTTTTTCTCTTGCAGCGTCAAGTACGAGCCGCTCGTCGCTTCGGGGAAGAACCTGGATTTCTGTCTTGTATGCCTGAGCAATTGTTCGTAGAGCTGTCGCCACGCTCGGTGAGCCGAAGGTGGACTTAATTCGGAGGAAATGTTGGTCGCGAGAAGTGAGTCTCCTCCGCCTTGCAAGTTCAGCGGAGTGTCGACGCGATTGGTTGAAGCAGTTGGTGTACCCGTTGCCTGACTGGATTCCGCGCTGGCAATATGATTTCCACTTCGGAGGCCTGTATAGGCGCGTACAGGGTCCACTGATTGCACGGGCACGCCGTCAGTATGTTGTGCCGCTTGTCTCCGCTGCTGTTGGCTCATGGCAGCGAGATGCTGGACGCGCGGATGTTAAGCTTTGGGCGTGCGCGGTGTTGCTGAGTAGTAATGCAACGAAAGGGCTCTCGAGTGATAGTACAAAGTATGGTGATATGCCGGATGTTTCGAACAATGGATACAGAGCGAGATGTAGACATACCTGGATACGACGCAGCCAGCGAACATGTAGCAGCCGCGCTGTGTTGAGAAGCAATCACGAAGAGCAGAGCGTCGTTGTCAGCAGGCGTGTCTGGTGGGGAGGTCGTGGTGCTGGCTGATCCATCATGGGGCAGCCATCCGTAACACCGATCAGAAAGCGCCTGCCAGCCAGAAGAAGACCTAACGATGCCGATGGAGGAGGAAGAGCCAGCTTCCAGAGGAAGTGAATCAAATATGCCTTTTGGTCAGGATACGACCGTCGTTTTGCTTGCCGGTAGGTTCAATGGCGATGGCAATGCGGGACGCGAGATGTGGTTGGTGAGAGTCAGGCACACATGGGAAGTGGGTCCCTCTGGACGGAGCTACCCGCGGACTTAAGCATCATCTATGGATAACTGTACTGTATCTTGTACATTATTCTCGCAACACTCTTCCTTCTGGTAGAGACCAGCGCAGCAACATGGCTGGCTCCTCGATAGATCTGACTGCTCTCACCGAAGAGCAGCAGCTTGCGCTTCAACAGTTCACCTCCGTCACCGACCAAGAGCTCGACGCAGCCCTCCCTCTACTAGAGCGATGCCAATGGAACGCGCAGATCGCCATCACGAGATTCTTCGACGGCGATGCAGAGACGATCGATACGGCGGCAGAAGCGGCACGTGCGCCTCCACCACAAGACACGCGACGAGCAGAGGTGCTCATGGACAGCATACCGAATCGATCATCCACATCACGCACCAGAGCAGCCGGTCTTGAGCCTGCGCCGAGGGTCGTTCCGACACCCGAGAACCAGCTTACACAGCAACTACCGTTTCCCTTCTCGCTCATACTACTACCCTTAAACCTTACATACGCCGTCTTCCAGCGAGTGCTAGGCACAGTCGGCTACTTCTTCCCCATAATACCCAGGCTATTGGCCCGCTTCTGGTCTGGAAGAGCCTCGCGACCTTCCAGAGATGCGTCGAGGAGACCATTAGGGCCGAGGGACACGGCAGCGCGATTCATCAGGGAGTTCGAGGAGGAGAATGGTGTGACACACGGGACGTTACCGTTCCACGAAGGAGGATATGCGCAAGCATTCGATCTTGCTAAGCGGGATCTGAAGTGCCTGTTGGTCGTCCTGCTATCACCTGAGCACGACGACACAGCACTCTTCGTGCGCGAGACACTTCTTTCATCCGACTTCACCACCTTTGTCAACGATGACAGCAACAACATTGTGCTGTGGGCAGGGACGGTGCAGGATGCGGAAGCTTATCAAGTCAGCACGGCCCTGAATGTCACGAAATTTCCATACGCTGCATTGATCGTTCATACACCCTCAGTGTCGTCAACGGCCATGTCGAAGGTCGCAACGTCCTCGGGGCCCATAGCAGCGCAGGACCTAGTCACAAAGCTGAGGACCGCCATGAACACGCAAAGCGCAGAATTGGATAGAGTCAGAAGGCAACGATCAGAACAGCAGCAAACGAGGAATCTTCGACAAGAGCAGGAAAGTGCTTACGAGCGATCGTTAGCACAAGACAGGGAGAAGGCACGACGGCGGAAGGAGGAAGAAGCAGCAAAAGAGAAGGCAGAACGTGAAGAGCGCGATAGATCTGAGCAGAAGGAAAGCGAGGCACGCAGTCTAGCACAGTGGAGGAGATGGCGGGCACAAAGCATATACGCAGAACCAGGCGCGGATGTCAAGGATGCTGTGCGGATCAGTCTGCGAATGCCATCAGGCGAGAGAGTGATACGAAAGTTCCGTCCTGACGCTGATCTGGAAGAACTCTACGCTTTTGTGGAGTGCTACAATCAGCTTGAGGAGGTATCGGAGAAGGAAGTGCCAGCGCCTACAGGATATGAGCACACATATAAGTTCCAACTGGTGTCGCCAATGCCGAGGGAAGTGTATGATTTGGAGAAGGGCGGCAGCATACGAGATCGAATAGGCAGGAGCGGGAACCTCATTGTCGAGAAGATTCTTGGCGAGGACGATGAGGAAGATGAAGTAGACGAACGATGAGCCATAGCAAGCTGAAATAGCTGCCATAGATCAGCAATGCTTGAACTGCCTGCATTGGACTGTATTGTCCTTTCCAACGAATAGGTCAGACCCTTCCTTGATCCACAGATGGCCATCTCATGATCATGATCGTGCGGAAGCATTTGGCAGAACAGACCGAACAACGACTGCTGTTCAACTACATCAAGAACGATGACTGACATATCTTCTCGCTGCGGTACGAAGGCCAATGCTACCACAAAATCAAGCTACGGCAAAAGCGGCTAGCGATTCATCATTGTGGAGCAATCCATACCATCTCCACCTTTTATCTTCCCTCGACAAAGCCGTGCTCGCACACAACGTCCGCTTACACATGGGCAGAAATCCAGCAATACAATGTGCACCTGGCACGGAGGAGGTAAGCGAGATCCGTACAACACAGGGCTGAATTCAAGGCCCGACGTTCAGCTCAATCCTGTCCGAGCAACCGAGCTCCACCCTCGTCTTATCCTCCGACTTGACCTTTACCGGATATGGCAGTCTAGCTGAGCGACTACTGCGTCAGGTCGCATAACCATGGGCCTTCTGTGTTGCCGGGATACTGTATCGTAAGCATGATGGTTTGGTATAAAGTGTCTGTCCCCAGCGGAGTTAGATCTTCGGAAGTCCAGCCAGGATTACTACGAATCGTCTAACGGCGTTGGCAGCGGGAGCTAAAAGTGAATGCTGCGCCGCTGCAGTCGGACGCTGTAAAGCTGAACATCGCTCTTGACTTCTCACATTCCTCACGCGTAGACCTTTTGCGATCTTAACAACCAGGGAGGAATCATTGTAGCGGCTAGCAACCTCGGCAGGGAGCGCAGTAGAACGCTGCAACTTCAGCAAGATGGTGGCTCTGGAAGAATATGACTTCACTTGGGCGGACGGCGAGAAGAAGACAGCATACCTCGCTGCTGGACCCAAGGAAGGACCACTCTTGATCTTCATTCATGGTATGCTCAATCATTTCCTGACCTCTTCCCCGACTTTATAGCTTCCACGACTGACACGAAGCCAGGCTGGCCCGCAATCGCCTACACGTGGAAACTCCAACTCGAGACTTTCGCATCTCTTGGCTTTCGTGCCATTGCTCCAGACATGCCAGGTAAAGCGATCATCAGAAGCCAGAAGAATAACAAGCTCACGCTATGGCATAGGCTATGGTGGATCTTCAGCTCGCAAGATCACCTCCGACTACAGCATGGAGGAAGTGAACAACAGCATGCTTGCCCTCCTTGAGCACCTCGGCCGCGACTCAGCAATCTGGGTCGGCCATGATTGGGGCTGCGGCGCCGTCTGGACCTTCGCAGAACACTATCCCGAAAAGACAACCGCCGTCTGCGGCATGGCAGTCCCCTCCCACGTCCTCGAGCTCGGCCTCCAAGAAGCCCTCAAATACGTCAACCGCGAATTGTACCCCACCGATAAATTCCCCTACGGCCAATGGGACTACATGCAATTCTACATCGAGAACTTCGAGAAAGCGACTGCGTGGTTCGACAAAGATCCCGCCGCTTTCCTTCGTGCTGGGTACGCCAAAGGTAAACCCACCAGCCTAGGCCAGCCAGCTTTCACATCCCAAGTCCGCGCCGCGGGAGGATGGTTTGGAGGCGTGGAGGCGCCAGATCCGAAGTGGAAGGGGATTCCAATTGAGAAGGTTTGTATCGATGAGGAGACTTATGGAAAGTTGGTGAGTGCGATGGAGAAGACGGGTTTCTTTGGGGCGGATAGTTGGTATGCGAATCATGAGGCGAATCGGAAGTATTTCTTTGAGAAGGCGAAGGACGAGGGCAAGTTGAAGATGCCGGTGCTCTTCATTGAGGCGAAGTTCGATACGATTTGTGATACTGTGAACTCGAGATTAGCAGAGCCAATGAGAAAGAATTGCGAGAGGCTTACGGAGTGTAGCATCGGTAAGTCGAGCTGGAGTGCAGAAGATGATGTGGGAACTGGCTGACTATCTGATAGACTCTGGACATTGGGTTGCGCAGGAGAAGCCAGAGGAGGTCAATGGTGTCCTCGCGAGGTGGATCGTAGAAGAGGTACCCACAGCGTGGCCGGGCTATTGGGGCAACAAGGGCTTCGTCAAGTCGAAAGTCTGAGGCAAGATCTACCTGCGATACGATGACTCTGTTCAGGTCAGAACACCTTTTCAACCAGACAATGAACGATGATAAACGAACGCAACAACCACCGTACCTCCAGATCCTTTCCTTCCCCACCTTGCTACAGCCCCATCGTCCGCCCCTCCCCTCCCCTCCCCTAAGCCATTCTAACCACAAACCGTTCACTGACATGCCCAACCTTGAGTCTCGCTCCATGCTCAGCCCTCAACGCATCAGCAGAGCTATACAGCGCACCTCTCACTTCATCCGTGGCTCATACTTTTACTCGTGCAGTTCAAAACTCTCGATTTGCGACCGTGGTGACCGTGGTCGTCAGTGTCGTTGGTGTTCAAGATTTTGCATTCAACTTGTTCTCGTGCGAGGAGAGGCGGGACTATTAGATTTTGGACAACGCCAGAGGCGTGCATGCCGTGGAAGGTCATGGCTGGGGTCGATGGAGTTGGCGGGGGGTGGAAGTAGTTTCTATGTGATAGACTCGGGTCTAGCGCTCTAGATGAAGACGAGGGAAGAGAGTTGGGTCAGAGACGAAGCCCTGTTCATATACCCTACTGAGGGGTCGTAAGGGGGGCTTGAGGGCGAGACTCAAGCGCGAGAGGTACAGCATTGAGTTTCAGCCTTGCCTGCCTTGCCAGAGCGGAGCACGGAATATTCCAAACGACATTATCACTGATCACACCCTCGAGCTCGTGTGCGAGTGCGCCCGATAGCGAGGAGTATCTTGACAGTTTCAATTATAAGATTGATTTATAGATCGATGCGTTGGAGTCTTACTGTCACAAAGTCCTGAGGCGCAAGCTTCGGGTCTAGACACGGACGGCGCTTAGAGCTCTGCAGCCTGATCATGCAACAGCAAGCAGCTGCTCACCAGCTCTCGCTGTTTTGAGCATTAATAATCAAATCTATGAATCGTGCCAATAAAAGCCAAGTGACTAGCTTCGACGTATTGTCTTTTCACTTTTCCTCCCACCCCCGTAGACAGCCTCTTGGTCTTACAGGCCATTTGGATCCTGATAGTGAGGGTCGCACGATAGATTCAACGAGACATCTTCGACGGCTACATGTGTCGTGATAGCCAGGTGCTCCAGTAAGAGACTCGCCACGTGCAAAATGTCAGAGACACCTCGGCCGTGAGGCAACGTTACAGCCGCATTCGATTTGCTCGTGTACTGCAACATGACAATGGAAGTTCTGTTGTGAGGGATCACATGTCAATTGACAGTAACATCCTGGTGGGAGAGCGCAAAGAGCTGTTAGCCTCGCATATTCTTCTCTTCGAATTGGAGCCGTATCTGCGTGGTATTGCGCCAATTGTCGTCCCAGTCCAATTCAGGCCAGCTTTCCGGAAGTACCGAGTACGTCGGTAGAGTGTACGCCGCCTGACATGTGCCTTCGGTTTCGCATTGGAGCCTGCAAAGTCCGAACAGATTACAGTAGCACTCACTTGCCTTCGGACAATGAACCGCATTTTTGCCGAAGATGACTGCATCTTGATTAGTCGTCGTCCGTCCAGTGGTGATAATTGCGTGACTTACTATGCCATGAGTACTCTAAGATTCTTCCGCTGAGATGATCCACCAAAGGCGTATGAAGCAGCCATTGTCGATATCGCTCATAGTCGCTCTTCGGTCTTTCTCTAATCTTCTCGGCTGTGGCTGCAAATTGCGCGCAACAAGATAGACCAATCTGCTCCGGAACAGTCACATTCGGGAAAAGCTCTTCGAAGGCTTCTTTGTAGAATGATCCTGCCCGCGCCTCTTCAGAGTGTTGATCAGAGGCAGGAGCTGGCGCTTCAGCTTCGACCAGCGGCCGTATCTCAGCTGGACACCCCAGTGTCCAAACACATCGGAGGTTCACATATCCTTCAGATCGTATGTAAGAGAAGTTGAGTCTTTCCAAGACCGCTTGACCGTCGTAGAGAAGGTCGTCGTTGTGCCACTGATATCTTTTCGAGTGGGAGAAGATTGTCGTATCTGGCAGATTGTCGTAGTTGTCGATGATGTATCTACTCACGCTTAGAGACTGATACGAACTATGTGTGCTGTACTTACGTCAGATAGACCATGCCCTCACGACCCTTGTTGACAGGTACTGACAAATGCACAGTAGGATCATCAACGACATAGATTGCTTTTGTCCAGTCCGCGAAAAAATCCAGCCAAGATGTGTTATCGCCCCGTTGACTCGCCACGACCATGCCCACTTTAGGAGCTGGGACTTTGCTGTCCTTTCCCGCATAGCTCTGAACTAAAGATTCAACCTTCCAGGGTGCTGCGGTACTCCATGGATCGACCAGTAATTTTATGAGCACGCATGCGGTGCAGAAGCATAGTACGAGTAGCCAGTAATGTCGCAAACGTGGACATTGTCTGCTAAACGGGTATGGCCAGCTTTGCATGTCAGTGGTGGCAGATGATGAAGAATATGAAGATATTGGACAAAACACAGGTAGTGAACAGTGTTTGTTATCCTTGTGCACACCGTACAGGGATTGAAACGGGGGTATTCACTCGCATGCGGAATCTTCCATGAGACCGTCACATGCATGCGACCTCTGCTATGCCGCTGCGCACACGCACGCTGGCCTGCGGCGTCTCGGAAAAGCGGACCAGTGGCTACAAGATTCACGAGATTCTTCGATGTCGGGTAGTGGTGTTATCGCTGGCATCACAATCGGACCATCTGTCGGCGCTTGCTAGCCGCCGGCTTCGTATGGCTCTCATGGCTTATGCGACGGACCGCAGCTCAATAGACAGATTCCGAGTTCCGGGCCACGGGCGGAAGTCGATAATCACAGTACAGATGAGGAGACAACTTGCTGAGATGTTGCCGCGAACGAGACATAGAGACTTGGGCATATCGGAGCTGGCGGCCGAAAGACCGGATTCAAGTGATTTACCAGCAGAGCGATGTCGTGCTTCTTCGCAGGCACCCTGTCTACTGGCCACTAGGAAGGATGTGTATTAGCGAGATATAGGTGAACATAGTGCATAACGAGACCTCTTATCTCCTCGACTGACTGACACACATTCTTGGGACGGATCTGGCACGCCCAAGATGTGAATGATATGCTTCATCCAGGAGCATGAAAGGGAGTTTCTCGTCATGCGAGATGGAAGGTGGTTGTAAGCGTGTCGTTGCAAGTGCAAGCAGCAAGACATCGTCAAACATGGCGTCTGTCGGGACCACGACCTAGGGAAGCTGGCAGCATTGGGCGAGCGGACCCGGCCCACAAAGACACCATTGTCGTGTGTGCCCCGTCCGTGAACTTCGAGTGACGCGATATGATATATGAAGTCAACGTGATGTTGACTTGACAGTGGCGATCAAGCCTAATGTCTTGACCAAGTCTCAAAAGAACATCTCCGTCCACATCCCGCCAAATCCTCCCGAATCTCCACCTCGGCCTCCCGAACAGATCGCCTCGATCCCTCCGACTGCCGGCACGGAGCGGCCGATATTAGCCGAAGCCGCATCCATGGTCGTGCTTGCGTTCGCTAAAATCACTAATAAACACTTTGCTTGCCGTGCTTGCCTAGCCAGCGCAGATATACAGTCCCAGAGACGTGGTAAGCCCTCGCTGCGCTATTGTCTGAGCCTGACGACTGGCTGGGTGATTAGTGCTCACTAACGGGAGTCTGCGCTGGCGTGAAGCCGTCGAAGTTAAGAATGCTGGTCTGAGACGGTGTTATGGGGGATCCTGGTCGAGGTGGGAATGGGGAGTCAGTGTGAGGCTAATAAGGTGTATCAGCATCGCGGTTGGGGAGGCTCGATGGACAGGAGGATTGTGTGGTTGGTGATGTTGATGGTAGGTCATATCGTGTTGAACGTTGCAATCATCAATCAGCTGCAGAGACCGCAATGTTTCAAATATACTGGACATGTGGCAAGAACAATAGAGTTGAGCCGCATTGATGACATGATAGTACGTCCCTTGCCAGTATAGCAAGGTTGACAGGATCGAGAGCGCCAAGTCAAGCGGCCGGCGGTCAGACCGCTGCAGAGCATACGCGATGCAGTAGCGCCTTTCGTCACGACGCTCCAAGATTCGGCACAGTGGCACAATGCATTGTCACACAGGGCATGCATCGCGGATGCTGGTCGTGTCAACATCGAGGATCGCGCAGGTGAAAAATTGCCAAAACAGGAAGGCACTGATCGCCAGATGGGGCGGCATAAGTGAATGAGAATGGCCACCCTCAATTTCACATTACTCTGGCTATATTGTATAAGCTCCGATTTCGAACCGCTAGTTGCGCAAGTGATTGCACAGCAGTAATCCAATACGTCTGCAAAATATCTGATCCACACCTCCCGCTCTCGACAGACAGCCAATCTCGCCACCGGCTGGCATACACGCGGCATCAAGCCGGGGCCCGAATGTGATCTGCACTGAGCATGGAGTGCTGTTCGTAGTTATATGCTGAATCGCTTGAGAAAGGTGCCGTACCGCACGATACCTAACCAGAAGCACTGTCGGTAGCCAAGTTGATATGTTCCCGGGGTTAAATTGGCATCGAGCTCGTTCCGAGGCCGTGAGTAGTCAACTTGTCGGAGTGAGCGAGGATGCGACAACTTGCTAATCGCGAGGTCTGAAGCTGACCTGCTGGGCCTTAGCGCGGGTCGAGTCAGTCCAGAGTGTAGTGTTTGTCATGGAATGTGGTCGCTGTATCCGGACATCTGTCGCCGGATCATCTAGGGTTATGTGTTGCCCGCATCAGGTCGACTGGAATCCAGTCTTCGCTCCGTATTCTCAACAAGTTGTGACCGGTACGATGTATACCCTTGGCGCCACCTTTGGCTGGGCTTCGAGGTCAATCGTCTCGCCTCGAGCCTCCGCCTCGGCAGCAGCGACCTCTCGCTGTCGCTTAACCTTATCAACTCGGTCCATGTCGTCTTGAATACCCTTTCAATACTGGCGAGGCAACCACCACCAGATGAAGGCGAACATTGCCACAGCTAGTGCAGCAAGAACGCCGACTGGCGTGGCCCATGCTGCTGCGCCCATCTTCTTTGTTGTGCTTTAAGGTGTGCGGTGTCTTATGGAGTCGGCCACCTGTGTCGAAGGGCCCGTAATCTGTCGCAATGTGGATTCACTTTCCACTTTGGCCAAGCTTTGCACAAGCAATCGATGTAAAGAAACGGCTCCGCTTTGTTCAGCAGCGTGGCACGAGGCTATGAACTGAAACGCGGAGGATTGAAGGGTCCCCACCAAGGGCATCTCGTGCAAGCCACATTCCTGCAACTGACGAGGTGTCCGGCATCTCTGTTCCCTTGGCCGCCTTTGACCTGAGAGCCAAAACTCGCTTGGCTTGGACGTGAACGCTTTCAGGAAGCGCATCGCTGTAATAGTTCTGAACGCGGGCCCGAAACCTGCAGATGGCAGACCTGCTGACGATGTTGACTGGTTGGAGTGACACGCAGAGTCACCTCGCCAAAAGATGTTGCATGACGAGGTTACTGCCGTGTTCTTCGGTTCCGTGCGGACGGAAGCATTGCACTCGGTTTCGTCTATCGAAATTGCGGTTTTGTGAATCTGTTCTGCAACGCTTCTCAGATCGATAATCCGTTCTCCAGGCGTTCCCTGTGTCCCAAATCTTCTTCGCCGCGTCAAAAAGTGATCCGTCGAGGGCGCTTTGGGCACTGATGTATTCCAGCTGGGTTCTTGATCAGACCGAAGCAATTGTGACAGTATTGGTAGGATTCGCACCACACCTGGACCGTGGTCTCAATCTCATGCATGAACAGTCGCATGGTCACTTCGGGTCGATGCTTCTTGCGTGTCTCAACGCGGGCATCTTTGAATGCATAATACAGATGGCCCTTGGCTTCTGTGAGTCGCACACGCACCCATGCTGTAGCCTTCCTGCTTGCCACCAGTTTGATCTTGAATGCGACTTCGAATGATCTCTCCTCTTGGAAGTCTCTGCAATATGGCATGGTGGCCGGTGCCTCACACAGCGTAGCACAGAATTTAACGCAGAAGTCGTTAGCGCAGTAGGTTATATAGTGCCGCTGCCGCCGGTCTTGGAGGACGTATGTACCAAGCTGCCGTATAGCGGTAACATGACGCAGAGCAGCGGCGTTCATATCTCCTACGCTTCTTTGAAACTGGAATATCGTGGAGTGTATGCCATAGCTTCCACAGTGCAGCGCAAAGGCGTTGATGCTGTAGAAAAGCTGCGCGTAGTCCTCATAGAATTGTCTGCAGACAAACAGAAGTGCGGCTGGCGAACGCTTGTTCCTATGACCAATGCATAATAGCAGTCGTGTGGCAAGATGTTTTGCCCACGAAGCAGGATCCTTGTGCTGACCTTTTGGGCGTGCTCTAATCCATGTTCCTGCGTTCAAAGCGATCTCGATCGGGTCCTGCTGGCGAAGGGTGTACTCAGCAATGATGTCCATTATCTCAACGGGCAGCCTGGAGAGCGGTGGGGTTTCCATGCCGGTGATTCTTCCACGGAGTTTTGTGCAGGCAGCGAAACGCTGCCAATGGCGAGAACACCATGATTCTTATGACTGCCGGTAATACCCCCAGCATATGCGTGTGAAGAGGAGTAGACTTCCCAGTTAAGACCTACATTTGAGGGGAAAGGCCAGTCCGCGACCAAACACTATGGTGACAGTGGCTCGCGGGAAGTCTGATGTCTTCCAGTCGTCAACGGTGTTTTGCGTTGCACCACGTCTGATGGACGGAATATGGAGACACACAGTCGGGTGGCATTGTGTTGCCAAGCCGCTGTCCACAGCTTGAGCAGAGAATGTAGAGCTGGTGAAGGAAGATGTCGCGTCAAGAAAGAGTCAAGAAAGAGAGGGTGGAACGGTTGTCTCTGGCGGAAACGACGGGTGACACGCGGAGGAGCTTAATTGGTCGACGATCGGCGGCAGCGATCGCGGGATTGCGGCATTGCGGGTAGATGACTGAGATTCCAAGCAACATTTCTTGTTGTTGCAATCCACCCTACATTTATGCGCCGGCATGGCGGCACCACGACTTCCTTTCCTATGGCCGATGCTGGCGAGGGGTATCGAGACATCAAATCCAGCCCTTCGATCGGCGAAAGCTGCTACGCGCATTCGTGCATTGCATTCCACGTCCAGTCGTCGACGACCTGAAGCAGTGCCTCAGCAACCACGTTATGGCACTGCAAATGAACCACCAGCTCATCTTGGAGGGGGCAGGAAGCTGCCTCCTTCGACTTCGGAGAAGTCCACGGAGCAGACCAAGTTACCTAAGATTGGCGAGCGACTGCAGCGAGTTGGGGAGGCAGAGGTGCAAGTACAGGCAGAAACACAAGACTCGCAGGGCAATCCAGCAGACAAGACGAAAGCCACCACCGTAGACCCTGTGCTAGACGCAGCAGATGCGCGGCCCTCAGCAGACACACCAGACCCGCGAGAAGTACCACCGATAAAGCCGCTGGAGTCGTTGATGGACCAGGTGCCTGATCCCAGCACACACGCAGAAGAGTCGGGCACGAAGGCGGCACCGGAGGAAGGGCACCCGGATGTGTCCTTCGACGAGCACACACCACCAGTCAAGGCCCCTCATATTGACACGCCTCGCCACGTGCATCACTTCGATACGTACAGTCTCGTTCGAAGCCTTGTCGATGCAGGCTGGTCGGAAGCCCAAGCGATCACGATCATGAAAGGAGTCAGGATCGAGCTGGCAGATAATATGGACATGGCACGAGATGCCCTGGTCAGCAAGTCTCAAGTAGAGAACGAAACCTACCTGTTTCGAGCAGCGTGCGCCGAGCTCAAGACGGAAGTCACGACGAATCGCAGAGCGGAGCAAGAGAAGACGCGGACAGAGCGAGCACAGCTACAGCACGAGGTGGACATTTTGTCACAGAGGATCGGTCAAGAGAGCGCTGCACTCAAGGATGAACTCAAGGGCATGTTCGACGACCGCAAGATGTCCGTGAGGAACGAACAGCGATCGATGGAGTCGAGCGTCCAACAGCTGAACTACAAGATCACAGTCGATCTGAAGGCCGATGGCAGCTCAGCAGTAGAGTCTGTGCGGTGGGCTCTGACGCGCCGTGCTGGTGCTGCGTTGATCGTCCTGGTAGTCACGATCATCATCGCTCTGAGACTGCACAGCAACGCGGCGTATCAGCAGGAGCAAGATGCGAAGCGTAGAGCTAGACAGAAGACAAGCAGCACGCAGACAGATGCTGGTCAAGGACCTGACCACCCCGTTGGTCGTGGAGGGGATAACTCTTCTGCTCGGCCAGAGTTGTTGGGCGGCGAGATGTTTATCAAGGAAGGCGATAATCCAGCGCTGGTGACGCTTGGATGATGGCGGCGGCTTGCGAGCTGTTGAAAATAGATGATAGACTATGATACCCAGACTCAACTTGAAGTATTGCTTCTCAGCCATGGCGCCTGCCTGGTCTTGTCGCTTCGGTTTGGCGACCCGTGTATTTCGTTCGGCGACGCTAGCGGGTAGTGCAGACAGTGAAATAACTGGCAATTGCGATACGTCGCTCTCCCTTCAACAACAACAACATCACCAACAACAAAACCAACTTCACGGTCTCCGCCGTATAGTGATCATGGCGGACCAACTGTCGAAGCTGGCACTGTGCGGCGGACTCGCACGATACCTCGATAATGCGGCACTCTCTGACTTCACCATCATTTGTCAGGGTCAGCAGTGGGAAGTCCACCGACTTAGTCCGCAGCTCCACTCGCCAGTCTTCGCAAAGGCCTGTGACAGTCAATCCGAAGAGGTGAAAGACATGAGATATGACCTCTCAATCTACAGCAAGGACGAAGTTGGGGCTCTTGTCAAGAACTTCTACACTTTCGACTATGAACAAGTGAAGGAGTCGATTGGTGAGCAGCTGTGGCTCCACACAAGCATGTGCTGCATAGCCGACAAGGTGGATTCTGAAGCAAGCCTGTTCCGCCAGCACCGCGGCTGACTTGCACAGTACGTCAAGACACTGCAAATTCAATGTGCACCATCGACACCATTGCCCGCCTTCTCATGACCATACTCAGCTTTTATGGCGTCCGCCGCCTTCTCTGCGACTGCACAAACCAGACTCACGATGTTGCCCTGAACAGTCGCTGGAAAGATCGATGCATCCACGACCCTCACATTCTCGGCGCCGTACGCTCTCAGCTTCGTGTCCACAACACCGCCTTCATCCTGCGGCGACGTTGCACACGTCCCAACAGCATGATACATCGTCACCTGGCGGTCTTTGACGTACTCTCTGGCTTCGTCCACGGTCGTAAATAGCTTAACGAAACCAAGCGCTATCTCCCCAGTCTCCGGATCGTCGACTAAGCTGTCGGCCAGCGGCGACGTAGCAGCAAGCTTCTTGCAGTGGAACGTGGCATGTGCCAACAGCTCGAGGGCGCGAGGGTGGCTTAGATAGCAAGGATCGACAGCCGGCGACTCTTGGTCATTTCCGCTTGCAGTATGTACACGGCCACAAGAGAAAGCATGCTCGAGTCCAACGTCAATGCTGACATAGCCTCCAGGCTCTGAGTAGTTCCAGATTCGGACTGCTTAATTCGCATTAGTGCGTCGAATCCTGATGGCAGGTCCCGCCAGATGTTTAGATCAGACTTGGAGCAGTGGCTTGTACATGCAAAAGTTGACCATGGAGATTTCGCCGAGGCCTTTGCCGCGAGGCCGTGCGTGGATTGCGCCATTCTCGTTCTCCTGTGGAACGGTATGGAGGTCCCAGTCGTACTTCTCGCTGCCGTAGAGTTGGAGGGAAAGACCTGGGTGGTCGACCATAGGGTCATCGCGTCGATCGGATCCGGCCTCGACGAGTAAGACGCTGAAATCGGGGTTCTTTGTTAGTCTGGATGCGAGACCTAGACCGGCTGTCCCACCTCCTGCACTGCAGGTCAGTACTGGCAGAATGATAGCTGAGGATGATTGCATACCACAGATGATGAATTCGAAGGACTTGTTCTCGATCTCTACTGGTGCTATGTTGACGAGTTGTGGACAGTCTTCTGGCCAAAAAACGTCGAAACATAGCAGGCACTCCGCTATACATAACCCTACAGCCTATGACCACAATCAAGCCTTCTGCCCTCGCTGAATCTGCGTTTAGTCTTTAAGGTCTTCAGTCGGCCGCGCCAGCCTACATATCGACCACTCTAGTCACCCCAACATTGGACGCCTGAAGCTGCAAGAGGTATTCCGAGGTGAAGGCCTTTGCAAAATGCTCAAGCATGCGTGTTGTTCTGGCCCATGCCCAGAGCTCGGACTTTGCGTCTGAGATTCCCGAATCGTGCAGGATTAAGATTTCTCCAGATCTAGTGGGGCGAGCTTGGGATGCCAAGACTATGTTTGCGAGTTCCGGGGATGTAGATGATGTTTGGAGTATGAACAGCGGCCGAGGTTGATATGTGGGTGGGACGAAGCTGACATGAACATCGGAAGCCCTCTTGGATGGATGATTGGGAGTATTGGCCACGTGCGAATTAGACGCAGTCGCTGAGCAGGAGTGTTTGCTTGTAACGGGCAAATGATCTGAAGAAGATGCGCGGGTTTCCATACCGCAAGCGATACATTGGTGCCTGTAGGACTTGAAGAATGACTCTTGTGCCGATGCATCGAAGTCCAGGACGACAGTCCTCGATCGAAGGACGTTGGCCAGCATAGGCATGATCCCTGCCGTCATCATGTGGTAGCTCAGACACATGCTGGAGATGCGGTCTGAATACTGATCTCGACTGTACAGCTATACTGAGCGCCTGGAAGAGTTTTTACTGGTACTAGATATACAACTTGTCCGGTTCTACACAACCACTTTCCGTTCTGCACCGCTCGTGAATACTGGTCATATCGAGCTTCGGCCTGTACGGGCTTGTGTTATACCATGAGCATGTGCCGCGAGCTACCGATATGGAATGCGCGAAGCAGTCTTCAGCGCCCACGGAAATACTCTGAACGCAGACGCTGCTCATGGACCACGACCAGGGAACATCACAGCACATTGCATCTAGCTAGAGCAACCAACAGATCAGTATCAAAATACCGCCGCAAGCTTCCCGTCATCAAAATGGTACCAGAACCACGATCCATAACAACCGAATCACAGCGTCTAGCCAAGAGGGTCGTTGTAACTGTCAGCAAGGTGGTATCGACAACCGCGATCTGTAAGCCGGCAGTAGCCAACGACGGAGCAAATGCCCAGTAGAATGTACGCCGGTGCCAATTTCTGTGCCAGCGGACTCTCTGGGAGGTACTTTCTCTTGGAAGGGCTGGTCGTCTTGCCACCCTCGCACCATACCGGCGGCTACAGCAACACAAGTCAAAGTGGGTACTTCCATAACAGTGAATTCATCGAGCAATGCCGCGGTGTCCACGACGACCTCTTCGCCTTCCGTGGCCTCTGAGATGCCTCTGATACAAGGTTCTGGCCCTGTCATTCTTACGCAGTCATCGACCACCACTTCAGAGTCCTTGATGCCGGAGCCCGGCAACTTGGCCCAGTCGACTAGCATTACAGATACTCCTGGCTCCACGACAACTACCTTGACGAGCTCAACAAATTCATCGACCGAGTCTAAGGCAGCAGCTCAGCACAACAAGAGCTTCGCACAGACCGGAGCGGGCATCGCAACTATCACTCTGCTCGCTCTCATGTTCCTCGTAACAATCCTCGTGGTATGTACATGAGGACCAATCAAACGCAAAACTTACTGATATTTCAAACAGATCCTCATCTGGCGTCGGCATCGGCGTGGCCACGGCCGTGCTGACACTCCACCGCCTAAGGACGATGGCCAGAGCATCGAGCTCGAACATCGCATTCCGCCAAATATACATACACTTCCTGCAACGCTTCCGGAAGCGTACATCGAAACTATGCGGGAGGATAGCGAGAGACGGGAAAGGCTCGAGGAGTACCAAAGAGAAATGGGGCGCCGTCTAATTCGCATGAAGGCGGAGGACCAGGAAAGCTGTCGTGCGAGTTAGATGTTTGGTCGTTAGCCTGCAGTACCGCTTCCAGAATCTTGAGCGTTGCTACGAATGGGAATGTCTAGCTAGCAATCAGAGTGGAGCGCTACCAAGTGAGGTAGCTTGCACAAGCATTTCATATTCACTCGAGTACGCCAAGAAGCACTAACCAACTTCGAGCCACTTCCGGGAGTATCCCTGTAAGTTGTCTGCTAACACCTTCTTCTCTGCTCTCACAAAGACGCGACAGATCACACCTCAAACTACGGCCACGGCAATATTAAGACAGCGCCAGCACCTTTACGCCATCCTCCAGCCTCTGCGAGACCGCCAGTCATGGCAGACAAAGCTATCTCAGATGCGACAAACATTAAGTGTCTAGCACATCCTATTCTCGCGCAGACCCGATGGTCGTCACCCTTGACGTGTCGCTCGAGCATGTGGAGGCTCTGCGCAAAGGTAACGGCTTCGACAGCAACAGTCTTGCCACGATGACCATGAGAACCAAGACCGACAACAACGCTACGCTCGGGACACACGAGGGCGGATCGGTCGATTTCTACCGCACCCTCCACGGCTATGCTTTGCTTCTCGGATTCACTGGTGAGTGCTAGCACTGCCTCGTGCATACTCCGTGTCAACATACAGACGCTCATAATTGCACAGATGATCCAGTGTACGTCGAAGACGAGCTCGACCAGTTCATCATGATCAAGTACGACCACGACGGTGCCTCGAGCTACATCGTCCTCGACCTCTTCAGCCCCGAGGCCCGCGACAAGATCCAGTGCGAGCCACGCGCCCGTGCCATGCTCATGCTCGTTATGAAGGACGTCTAGAAGCGCAGCGGGTCCTGGATCGATAAGGTCAAAGGCTTGGAGGGTAACGAGTACAAGGAGCACATCGCCCTGGCGGGATTTAATCAGGGCAACAAATTGCACAAGCAGGCCACGGAGATCTCGAGTCGAGGCGCGCCCTTACGCAGCTTCCTCCTCGAGCTCAGCACACAGCGCCCGATTCGCGGTCTGTACCGCCCTGATGCAGCCGCCATCCAGGCAGTATCGCAGGTGCCTGTCGATTCGTCATCTGCTAAGGTCGACTCGAAGCGTGCGAGCCGTTTAAGTACGAGCGATCCCGTCCTTCAGGAAATTCTCGTCAAGTTCGCTACCCTTCAGGGTGAGGTGGAGATGCTCAAGGCAGGAAAGGGCAGACAGCCGGAAGAAGAAGCGCACGCTGGACGAGGATGTCGATGACGCGAACGGTGTTGAGGTCGCTGCGTGTAGGCATTGTTGATGGGAGCTGAAGTGGTCCAGCTGTGAAAGTGAGAGGCTGGCTGAGTCGGCTGTGCCCGAAGCTGAGCCGACTTGTCCACCGCCAGCAGGAAGAAACGTCCAACACGAAGTCTGCGGTCAGCAAAGTCTCCAGTGTACATTCAGCTGGATGTCGTTGTCAACGCGTGACCTGATCGTAGTGGTCCGATCAGTGCCACATCAAAAGCAGCGGCCTCATTGGATGTCTTCCACATCCGCGCGGCGTAGGCGAGCTGTCTCGCGAACAACAAATCACCTTGGCCCCATTCATGCAGTGCTCCACGGCGGCTGACTGCTGACTGCGCGCGCCGCCCTCTAGTCCTCAGCCCGTTTCTGTTCGGAAGGCGATGATCGACTTGTAGAGCACAAAGGATTAAATGGATCAGAAGGCCGCATCCGTCATGAGCGAACCGGCTGGCTCTTGCTGTAGGTCATGTTCAGCGAATACCTTCTCTTGTAATTCTGCATGTCAAAATCCTTGATAAGAGTGTTGGCGGTGCGAACGAAAGGCCAACTGCGTGCACACAGTCGTTCGTACAGATACACAGTGCTCAAGTCATATCAACAAATACCAACGATCGCGTCTCGCTTCAACTTGCCCTTCGCAACATTGAGGCAGGCTCACACCAGCAAATCGCCCACCATGGAGCGCCGACACCATTCAATTGCCGATGAACAGTCCAGGCATCAGATCAGACTGCCGAAGAAGCTGATAGTGTGCTGCGACGGTAACGCTTGCCTGCTTGTGACTCCTCAAGCTGCTTACTGATGATTTCCAGGCACATGGATGGACCGGGACAACGGCTACAAGGCTGGCAAGATACAAAGTCCTTCGAATGTCACCCGGATTGCTCTTGCCATGCTGGCTGAAGATGATGCAAAACATCCTCAGATTGTCTACTACCAAGCAGGAATCGGCACAGGCTTGGGCATTTATGACCAACTACTTGGAGGTGATACTGGTTTAGGCCTAAGTGAAAACGTGAGAGAAAGCTACGCATTCCTGGCATCCAACTACTCGCCAAAGGACGACTTCAGCCTGCCCGATTCGATCTTCTTGCTCGGCTTTTCACGAGGCGCCTACACCGCACGCAGCTTGGGTGGTCTCATCGCAGCCATGGGCATTCTCACCCGCAAAGCGATGCCGTACTTCTACGACCTCTTCCGCGATTGGGAGAATGCCGGATCTGAGAGCTACGAGCCACAATTCTTCAAAGCCTACGCAGATGGATCAAACGACACGGCCGTGCTCGACAACATGCCTGTGTTAAGGCCACCACACAAAGCAGACGAGAACCGCATAGATACATATATGGAGTCGTACTTCAGACATCTCCTGGCTTTCGGCTTGACGCAGGAGGCAAACATCAAGGCCATCGGCGTTTGGGATACTGTCGGTGCTCTCGGTATTCCTGTCAACCCTTTCTTCCAACGCATCGCACACATGCCCGCCTTCATTAAAGAGATGAAGTGGTACGACACAAGACTCAGCAATAGGACGGAAAACGCGTTTCATGCGCTTGCGTTAGATGAGCATCGCTTCCCGTTCTCCCCTGCTGTATGGGAGCTTGACCCCGGCAGCACGACTAACCTGAAGCAAGTATGGTTTCCTGGAGCACATTCGAATTGTGGTGGCTCGTACAAAGACTATGGGTATGCGTTTCGACCCCAAAATGCATTGACTGCAGTGCCCTAACGTGACAGTAGCATGGCCAACATCACCCTCGCGTGGATGATGGACCAACTCTCAGGCAACAGCCGCGACTCGAGCAGACCATTCAACCGGGCCGACTGGATCCAATTCGACGACGATTTTATCGAGCTTTGCTTTACCCAAAACACCCGCTACTATAACAGGCTCGGTACTCAAGGTGAAGACTACAAAGGCTGGGCCATGGGCAAAGTCTACAACTCAAACACCTTTCCCCAATCTCTCACCGGCGCACGAACCCGCATGCCCGGCCGGTACCCCAAGACAGACTACAAAACAGGACTCTACAGCGAAACGAACATGCTCGAGAACACACGGGAATACATCCATTCCTCCACCCGCGCGCGCATGGACCTCGCCGGCCGCGAAGTAGAGCCGCAGGAATGGTACCAAAAAATCGCCCGTTACATCTGGCGCACCCTAACCTGGCAACCCTACGTCCGGACCTACCGCCCTCAACGCAAGAAGCTCCTAGGCGGCTACCTCATCCGCGGCGGACCCCTCGAGGGTTGGAAACTCGTGGACGGCCATGCATCACACGCGAAAGCTAATATGGAGATCGACATGAGTCCTGGAGGGATTAAGCAAGTTCAGTGGGAGTATACTGGAAACGGAAAGACGTGTGAGCCCAGTGGGGTTATGAAGGAGGATATTTTTGCCGAGGGAGGGTATGAAGAACGCTTATTGTTGCATGATCAGGAGGGACTGGCGGATCAGATCCTTTATTCCAACAACAGGTGGACGTGGTTCAAGAAAGTGCGGAGGGACAATAAGATTGCTAAGACTTTTTGATGGGGAGACGACTTCAACGGAAGGGGTAGATGATATTGTCGCTACGAAGTGTGCATCTTTTTGGAGCGCAGCGTTTGGGCGAGCGAATATACCATATTTTTTTAGCATAGCGTTCGGCGTTGTATGGCGTTTGATTGTCTTACAACCATCTTTCCTGATCCTCATTATCATCGTCATCATCATCAGTGGAAACATCTTGCTGTCTTCCATCCTGAGTCTCCCGAGACCCCTAAGGAAGGCCCTGATTGCCTCCCGCAACTCCTCAACATCGTCCCGCTTCGGTCTACCCGGTCTCAACACGTCAAGACCTCAGGCTAATGAGGCTTTTTACGCAGCGTGACAGTTTTACTTTTGTGCAGCGGAGCCGTCAGTGAACTGTCGGACATTGTCACCGTGTACAGGGAGTAAGCTTCGGTGTGGTATCGCTTGCAGCTGAGAAGGACTTGGGAAACTTGTCTGTGATCGAAGTGGTGAACGTTATTGACGTTCGACTGTTTGACGATCTTGAGTACCTTGGCCACGTCGGTGGTGATGGGCCAATCGAGGTCGAGGGCGAGGCTATAGATGCCGTTGCGGAACTCTGCAGGGATGTTGGTGAGTGATGAGGTGTCCATTGCTGTGTTGTGGTTATCCTTGTTTCATAACTATGGCTATGCTAACGGAAGAACGAAAGAAAGAAGGGAGCAGCAGCTAGCTGGGATGATTGCGTTGTGCATGTTTGCGTAAGTTCTCAAGTGAATCAGATATGTTGATGACAGTTTCGTGCATCCACAGATTCTGGATTGGCTGTAGTGAGACATGCAATGAATCGACTGAGGACCGCCGCTCCTTCCTCCTTTTCGCAAAGAAAGTCTCCTGGGCTCTGTTTCCACAACTGCTGGCTATCTTGGAAAGTTCATCCTCCGTTCGGAACACTTTCCGGGTCACTCACGGCTTTGGCCTAACGATGTAATGAAGACACCACTCCTCGTCCCATTCCAAGTCACGTTTCTTACCTGGCTTGAGAAGCCCACGTGAGGTCGTCCCGTTTTCCTTGGAGTTTCATGTCGGATCGGACGCCTCGAGCGCATCCAACAGCTTCGGATCCGCCACACGTGTTCATTGCAGATCCTGCAAACTTTGTGTGTGGTTCATGCCATTCTCCTCGAGTGCTATAGTCATCGGAGACTTTCGGTAACCCTGTTCGGTCCTTTGAATTCGTGACTTGATGCTTCTACCATCACCTTGCTCGAGTTTGCTATGTGAGATTGTCCGCTTAAAAAATCAGACGTCATTGGCGACGGGGTCTTTCCATGGATGGATCTCGACGGAGTTTCAAAAGGCAGATCCTTCGACTCGAGCGCATCAAATAGCTTTGCCGCCATGGACCGAGCCGGCTGCATCTTGCGTTGCCAGTCTTCGCGGGTTATATCTTTCTCACGAGCTCCAGGAGCGAGCACCTTATCAACGATCTCTTCACGGTCCCGGAAAGCTTCGTCGAATGCAGTTCGCGCCGCGCAATTGACACCATTGAAACGCGCTTGGTGATGTCGATAGTGCCAACCTCATCATGGCCGATGCTCTGGGGAGTACAAAGTTCGGTGCCCAAGGTGGTACAATTGGTCGGCAATAGAGTCGTGAAGCCTCCCAGCAATCTGTCGCAGGAACGAGACGACGTGCTCATCTCTCTCGTCGAAAGGGGTCCCATGCGCCAATACCGAGTATGATGTTTCTGATGTGCATGAGCCCGCTTCCGGCCGAGACCAGCCAAGACTTCAGGGCGTTAAAGGAAGTGAAGCGCGTCGGTAAAGATGAGAATCTTCTGCGGAGTAGCTGCACAGCATATTTGTCACGACCCGGATGAGATTGCAGGAGAAGAAGATAGGCAGAGCTTCTAGTTGGATCTGCTTGCACGTGCTGAACAAAGGAAGATGCTCCCGTGGAATGCTTGTCTCCACCTTCAAGCCCTTGACAACGTACTTCTCGTCGTAGGTAGGGATGAGCTGGATGCTGTTGGGCGCAAAAAGTGCGTACTCGTGGATACTGATCCGCAGATCAGCAGGAAGCTTTTTGAGAGACGACTTGTCCATGATGGCGATGTCTTTGTCGGTGACGTTGTAGGCGGTGACAGTAGTGTTATAGCTTGTGGTAGTGTTCGCGTTGAGAATATGCTACTGGCGACGGCAAGAATGTGTGGCGTTACTCGATGCGGTCTTCGTCTGTATCAAGTCTGCGGTGTGCGTTGTCAAAAGTGTTGCGGAACGATCCCTACATTTGCAGACTGAAAGCGCGGTTAAAGCCGCTCAGATTGCGCGTCATGGAAAAGGAAAAAGGGACCTGTTTCGATACGCCCAGCGGAGCTATCAGGTATTGATGTAGATAGAGGGGAGGCTCGACAGATCAGCAGGATATATAACCATGATTCGTGAGTGTGAGATAAGAGATCCACACCTACTGCGCGCGTACTGTTGTGATCCCTTGTTACCCAGACTGGATTCTGCCCGCACGAGCTCTCACCCATCAATCATGCCCTCACTCAGGTGCGCAGCGCTTGCCGTTGTCGATGCTCTGCCCATTTCAAGAAAGCAGAAAAGCCATGCAGATGAAACGATAGGGTATGCCCAGCCCTCCCTCTATTCCAAACGCCCACGCTGTATGCTAATGTATCCACAAGTCATCCATGCGACAACGCCGCAGACATGCCCGAAAAGCATTACCCTGTCGTCAGACCAGGCGAAGAAGCAAAGGCACCTGCAGCAGTGCCAAAAGCAGAAGCACACACAGCACCACTGGCAAAACAACACTCTTCGTCCGGCTCAGGATCGTCTCTCGACGAACCTTCGCATCCAGCTGGTTGACGAGAAGGATTGATTTGTCGAACAGGCCTTCGGCAGCGTCGATGATATCTTGCTTCTCGTCGGATGTTAGGAGTTCTTCGGCCAGGGCAAGGCGTGTTTTGAAGAGGGCCTTGAGTTCTTCACCATCGTTAATGCCATCGAAGCAGAGGAAGCTATAGCCGGGAATGTCGAGTGTCGCAGTCTGGTCGGTGTTATTCACGGTCGGAGTGGCAGACTTCTCGGCTGCTTCCGTGGACACTGTCGCTGGCTGCGCTCCCCAGAATTCAGGTCCAGCGTGGGCCAGTTGTTGTCTGATCCACCTTCCACCGCTGAAAACTGCCATGTAGAAGACCCATGCAAAAGCGACGAAGACGTGTGGCTTCTGCCGCATAAGGTCTCGCATCTCCTTCGTCCACTTGTCTCCTAGCCCTGGCGTACTGTAGATATCTCTTCCACCCACGAGCCTCAGGTTCTGCAGATCGTTCTTCAACCGATGCGATCTCGCCAAACCCTGCGGACGCAGATTTGCGAGCCACTGCCGTATGTCCAAGTCATGCTGTGTCTGCCCTGCCGTCGATTTGCTCTGCACATGACGTGTGAGAAGCTCCCACTCGATCTCGAACAGTACGAAGATGCGAGCGAAAGGCACAATACCTTTTGCATAAAATAAGGGTGTTTTCACATTCGGCGGCAGTGCAAGTGGAAGTCGATTGATTAGGAGTCTGTTGAGCTCGGTGTGTTGTTTCCTCGTGGCAGTGTTGATTCGTCCTGGTAACGTCGCACTCGGCGGAATGGTACTCATGACTGGTGGTAGTGGCGGCGAAGGCGAAGGAGAAGGTGGATTCGTGAGAGCCATGGCTAGGCTGGCTCTTAACGGACTGTAGGCTTCCAAGTCATGAGGCTGCTGCCATGCACGAGTGACAGCGGCAGGGCCCCTTCTTGGATCATACTTCCAGTGGTGACTTGTGTAGGCGGCGCACACGGTGAGTGGCAATGGTGCATGATGCGACCAGCACACGCGACTCGGTCACAGTCACGAAGCTGTCACTCTGCTGTGCGCCGAGAGGAAGATCCTTGTCACGGAGGCGTCTTCCATGGCAACAGCCGACGTCCGGCAATCAACAAGATGCATCGGAGACACAAACTGCCTTCCAACAGTACACCACCGTCGTCCCATAATCACTCCGCCTACCACACTCGTTAGCCGCACATTGGCCGTCCGTACCGCTGTTGGAAGGCAGGCGTGTTCAGGGAGAAGTCCATCTTTAGCCTGCGACAACAAATTTCCACGCGCATTGCTCCAGCATATTCGCGCTGCATTCCAGCTTGAGCTTTCGGTACCCACACATGGTCTGCATGGTCCGCCGATAGGCCTGCATCATATGTAGCTGCAGGCAGCGAATATCACATCATGGACACTTCGTACCTTTCCCAGCAGGTCACTACCATCATCGAGCGACTCCATGGCTTCTTTGACGAGATTGGCGTGCCCAGCCATGAGCGCGACTCGAGGGAATCAGAGGTGCGCAGTGTCCTTCTTACGAAAATGACATCCGCTAACACTACACGCGCAGCTTTTCTCAGCGCTGTCGGAGACGCTACACAACCAGCTCAACTCTGTCGCAAAGGAAAAACATGAGCTCACAGAGGAGGCTAAGCGCCTCATCAAGACCATCCGGCAAATGGAGCGATCCCTAGACGACACGGGATCCAAGGACGACTGCGAATCCGAACAGGACGGCCTCAAAATCACGTTTCCCCTCCTCAACTGCATCGAGCGCCTCAAGCAGAAACTCCATACGATTGCCAAGCTGCACCGCGAACGCTTTGAACAGGTTAAGAAGCTGGTCGAGGCCCTCGAGTCATACGCCTCACATCTTGAGCCATCCTTTATCAAGATCAAGCTTCCACCCAAGACCGCCGATGCCGCGCCCAACTTCGACATGTCAGCTACCTATGTCGCAAAGCTGGACAATGAGTTCACGAAAGTATACAACGAGTACAATACACGAGTCGCAACAGTCGCGCAAACAGCCGAGAGCATAGTCAATTTATGGTCTGAGCTAGGAACTCCACAAGCGCAGGTCGACAGTCAGATTGTGCAGAACTGGCGCGAGTCTCCAGAGCAGCTGGGTCTGCATCAGGATGATCTCAAGCGACTGTCTGCGAGGCGCGATAAGCTCGTGGCAGAGAAGCAGCAGCGCGAGAGGAAGCTCAAGGAGCTGAAGGCGACCGTCGAAGGACTCTGGGACCGATTGGGCGTTGATGATAGCGAGCGGAAGCAGTTCTTGGCCAACAACCGTGGCTGCGGTCTGCGGCAGATCAACGAGTTCGAGGACGAGCTGGCACGTCTCAACGAGCTCAAGCGACAGAACCTGCATCTCTTTGTCGAGGACGCTCGTGTGAAGCTGCAGGAGCTTTGGGACACGCTATACTTTTCCGAAGAGGAGATGCTGGACTTTGCCCCTGCTTTCTCGGACGTCTACTCGGACGCGCTGCTGTCTGCACACGAGCAGGAGATCGCACGTCTTGAAGCACTGAAGGAACAGCGTATGCCGATTCTTGCTGCTGTTGAGCGCCACCGCAGCCTCATTCAAGATCGGGAAGATCTGGAGAAGAGCAGCCAAGATGCTTCAAGATTGATGTCGAAAGGCACGATCAAGGGCGAGAAGCGCGACCCAGGAAAGTTGCTTCGTGAAGAAAAAATGCGCAAGCGTATCACGAAAGAGCTGCCTAAGGTCGAAGCTGATCTCCGTCGAACTCTGGAGTCGTGGGAAGACGAGTATGGACGGCCGTTCTGCGTACACGGCCAGCGATACTTGGATGAGCTCGATGCCGCACAATCGAAAGCTCCACCACCACGAAGCAAGACACCAAACGCCCTGTCTGGCACACGAGAGGCACCGAAGAGTGCCGGCAGAGATAAGGCGGCTCTTTCGCACAGCAGAAGCGCGGGCACAATGCGAGGGGCGCCACCGCCACGAAGCAAGACTCCTACCGCGAATCTTGGTCGCAGTGTGATGGGATCTTCCACGATGGGAGCCTCGATGCTTGGAGTGTCCATTATGGGATCATCGAGGACTAGTCCATCAAAGATTCCAGGAGCCTCTGGGTCACGTCTGCCTATGAGCTCACTTCGCGATGGCAACAACTCGCCTGAGCGTCAACTGCAGGGCAGAACTGCGGTGGGGCAGCAGCAGTCGGAGCCAAATCTCAGAGGCACAATCCGAGGCCATCCAGGGAACATGGGACCGCCCCGAGCGCCACCGCCAAAGATGCAAGACCTGTTTATACCACCCACGCCGACACCGGTGAACAGCAACAAGGAGAATGGCCTCGACCTCGAGCGCAGTAACAGCGTTATCCGACACATGCAGCCTGATGACCCATACGACGATGGCAGCAGGTACCGCCGAAATGACCAGTACTCGAGCATGCACTCTGCTTCGAGTCACGCATCTTCGAGTCGATCCGGCCACTCTTATGCGTCTTCCCAGGCCTCGAGGCCGATGAGTAGAACGGACTACCCCATGGCGCCCGCCTTTTCCCGAGCGACCTCGAACACCTCCTCGGTCATGTCTGGCTCGCAAGTTAGCGGTAGCGAGAATTGGGAAACTTACACGGACAACTCTGATGCCGATGAGGACGACGCCACAGATGCGTACTATGCCAAAGTGAAGGCATCACAGCAACGCATGGCAGCCCAGCATAAGCGTCCCGGCACAGCATCAGGTCTCGCGGGAGCTGTAAAGAAGGTCCGGGAACAGCCCATTGTCGAAGAAAGCAACTGGGTCGAAGGCAGCGAGGCCGGCTGGACCGATGATGGAGAGGTCGGCGAGACGTATTGAAATCTCCTTCCTTACCAAGGGTTGAGGATGGCGAACAATTGATCGATTGAAGAACTTGGACACAGCACTTGGCTACGACTTTTTGATGGACGAGCCAGTGATGGACCACATTTTGCATGACAGGCGTTTCATGAGGACAATGGGCAGATATACCAGGTAAAATGGGCGGGGACGGCGTTGGTGGTTTTGCTTGAAGAATACTTCTGACGAACGTGGCTCTTTTTTTGACAGCCTACTTGTATCAGACGACGTCGATGCCGATGATGGCGGAGATGTGGAAGTGAACTTGTATAACATTCATGATCGGACGAATTCAATTTCTTGCTTCTCCTAAGTATCGGTCGTACTGACCTCTCTAGTCTCCCGTTCGCCATTGACTGAGCGTGTTCCGATGTCGTGAGCCATCGACCCAGGTGATTGCCTGTATTACATGTGCATGTGACAGCACATCGCAACTGCTAGCAAGGATGTGGTGAAGAAGACCTTGGATCTGCCGATGCAGGTTAACGAACGGCTTCACCGCTTTCTACAGTAGAAGCTAGAGATCGTAGAGGTCACGATCGGGGAAGTACAACAGGATAAAGACACTAGAGATACTATTAAGGTCGAAGAGATATCGTTAGACATACTTCGTAGGATAAAGTATAGCCTAGAGAATCTTAAAAAGTAACGTAAAGCACTAGTGAGTGGATCAAACTAGTGAGCGGTTCAAAATTTCTTGGCGCGACCAACTTCTTTATTATCGCACTATATCTTAACAATATAATATAGAATCGTCGAATTAAGAAAGTAGAATTA
>KZ108384.1:0-117854 GCA_002116355.1 Dothistroma pini CBS 116487
AGCCTATTAGCTCGGAGCTTAGTCTACTTACCCTAAAGGATTAATATATAATATTAGTAGCAATACTATATATAACGACATAGACATACTTATAAGGCTTGTAAATCGAAGATAATATGCCCTTTAATTGTTTGAAAATACTAACTAAGCTATATAGTATCAACTCGCTTGATTGTAGCAAGGTTTGTTTGCAAAGCGTTTGGAATGACTTGCTTGTTGATTAGACTGAGAGCATCAACACGAGTGAGGGGAGAAGTAGCAGTTGGGACATGGTATCGAGTGCAGAAGTCGCAGACACGCTGCCCCCGAGCTGCTTCCATACCGCGTGTGCTTCGCGCATGTAAGACAGTAAGAACGACCGTCCGGAGATGCAAGAGTAGCAAAGTCTACGATCGCCACTTCCTTCACGTGTAGAAACTCACCGGACCAGCTAATTCTGCACCTCAGACGCCCGGCCAGTAGAGAAATCACACCTGTCACTCGCGTCGCTACATGTATCCTCCACCACCCAAATTCGTCATATGCAGATCATGAGGATCCCCCAGACTATGGTTGCCAAGCATTGAATCCACATCGAGAAGGCGCGTGTCCACGGGTACATGTACTCAAGGGCGTGCACTCAAAACGTCCGGCATTGTGATGTCAGTGCTTGTCTCTCAGGCACGTCGGCGGCGTCTGCCATGGCTGCTCCCTGCTCATGTTCATCGGTTCTTGCCGCCTTGTCCTCGCCGGAGGTCCACGTCCCGACATTGGGCGACGTTTGTTGCAATCTTTCTGATGGACGCGGCCGCTGGCTCGTAAAGGCTCGATCACTTGTCCATCCACGAGCTGCGACTTCATCTGTGTCACGCGGCTCTGCTCGATTGCTCGATCACTTGTCCAATCACGAGCTGTGACTTCACCTGTGTCACGCGGCTCTGCTCGATTGCTCGATGCCGAGCCGCGAGAGTGTCAGATTTCCCGGTGTAGGGACCGCCGCATTGGATTGCTGGTCTACGATTCGACTTCTGCTTAAGGATGTGGATTGGAGGCCTTGGAGCGTCACGAATGATCTCCATCTTGTGAGTCCGTTTTGTCAAATCGGGTGGAATAAATATCTATAAGCCGCAGCGCACGGTCAACTTACACGCTATTGTCTGTTCCTTGTCTGTCAGCATCCAGTGCTTCAGATGATCGGTCCAGGCTGGCTACATCGCAGCCGATTCTGGGCGGCTCGAATGCCGTGATTCTCCATCACACAAAATTTCTTTCCTTTTGCTCCTGGGTATCTTGCCAATTTCGAGCTGCACCGCACTTTCCACTCTGCGCTCCCAGTCTCCAAATTCCGGCTTCTCGACGCTCTCAGCATCGACCGCGCTCGGCACGGCTGGCGTAGAGTCTCTACGGTGGCATATCGCGTGACTTTGCCAGGTGTCTGCTCGGCTCGGGATGCCTGTTGCTGCTGCGACGTGGTCGCCATCTGAGCTTCATGCTCCCGATGCTCATTGAGCGTCCGCCCTGGGCAGATTTACACTTATGTCTGCGATCTCAAGGCACGTGATTCAGCTTACTGTGGCCTTTGGTAACGATGCACGATCTGCGAGTCGCAGACGGAACCCCAGAAGCATTGGAGTCTGTTGGAAGTTGTGATAATTCTGCGCCTGTGAAGGCATCGGCTCTCCTTCAAATGCTGGCTCCCGCATGGCGTCGAGAACAAGGCCGTTGCGGAAGAAAGGCTCCATGAGCTTTCCGAATGGTCGGTGAAACACCCACTGACGCGAGTCAGCTGCAGCAGAATACATTCGCGTACGTCAGAACTTACAAGTGGCTCCGGCTGGCCTCGCACGGCTTCACTCTTTGTGGGTGGAATGTTCAGGTATCTCGGCACTTTGATGTATGTACTAAGTTGTTGCTTGCCAGTCTTGGGATCTTCGTAGACCTCCATGCCGCGGTGGCCAGCTGGTTTCGAAAATGCAGGATGAAGATCAACTACGACGATGCTGACAAAGATCAGCCAATTGTCGCGACACTCTCATATCTCAAAGCTTACCGTCCCTCAGGCTTTATCATGAGGGGTAGTGCTCTCGCGATGGGGTCCAAAGTCGGCAATGACTTCAAAGTTGTGCTAATGGTCACAATATCGTATCGCCTATCACTCTCGTCAAATTTGCCAGCGCGGCGATCGAGATTCGTGCTTACTCGTGAGTCTCCATAAACTTGGCCATGCCCTCGTAATCTGTCAGGTCGATCAAGTCGTACGATATACTTCCTCTCAGATGAGTCTCTTTCGCAGCCCGTCTTCGACCCATTTCCATCATTTCGTGTGAGTAGTCGAGACCGGTAACGTGAGCGCCCTGCCGTGCCATCATGCGTGCGATAATGCCGCTGCCTGCGCCAAGATCAAGAACAGTCGGAGCCCAGTCAGAATCCGCGTCTTTCTCCGGCATATTGGACAGCTCGGCTACTACGGGTAATAAACACTGGGTGAACATGTCGTTGCCGTCCATGTCGTTCTCCGAGTGGTACTCTTCCCATTGCGACGCCATGGCCTTCCAGGCGGTCTTGTTGTCGTTGTTGTAATCATCGTACCCGTCGTCCTGGTCCCCATTCACGAGTTGCGGATCGTGTCTGCTATTTACTGTGGACATTTTGACAGTCCAGAGCGAGCATCCAGAGGCAATACTGGCGAGGAGCTGCATCAGGGTGAGATTCTGGGTTCGTTTGGGGAGGTAACGACGACTTTACCCCGCTTGGCTCGTCCCTGAAAGCAGCAGTCGCAATTGCTGCTTCGTCCGTTTGCGACAATCACCTCTTTGTATGTCGTTTGCGCACACGGCCCATTGGCATGATGGGTGATGGCGGAGTCCATGCTCGCGGGACGACTAACGACGAAGCGATCGATAATGCGCTGACACAGCCTCGACCGATACGCTAGGATAATGCTGCAGAAAGCTTGTGAGCTTCTGTCGCGTGAGACGGAGAGGGCGGCCTCATCGATTGCCAGCCACCTCACCGTCAACAAATCACCTCCGTCCGCCCTCTCGACAGCTCTCCCAGAGCCATGGGGCGAACTCAGGTGGGCTGTGTCGAACAAGAAGAGCACGTGTTCCATCTCCTCCGAGCCTCCGACGCGTTCAGCCACAAATGCATGTTTGCCTGAGGGCAGGGCGGCTCGACGCTCGGCACGTTCCCTGCACACCTGCACGAACACAACACAATTGGACCGTGCGGATCTGCAGTAGACTGTAGTAGAACATGTTCGACACCACCGCTGAGTACTTCGAAGACGTTCTTCCTCCATATGTCCATCCCACCCGTTCCCATGTCACCAACATAGCAAAGCCCCATTGCCATCGACAGCCATGGCCTGATCTGCCGCTGTCTGCGTCTCTTCCGGCATAGCGTCTATTGTCTCAGACTCTCGCTAAAGCTTCTCAGCTCGTCCCGCGGCTGTGAGCATGAACCAGGTTCTCACGCGCCGCCTAACGGAAAGGACAAGGGAACACGATGTTGAGGCGGCGTCAGAGGGCGCTGCAGGTGGCTCAAAAGTCTCATGGACAAGAACCCTCGAGGACGAGATTGAAGAGCTCAACGAAAAGCAGCTCATCGACTGGGCACGCTGGGAAGGCGTGGAGCACGACATCGTCCCTCATACTGATGCCGGCGGAGATGCTTACAGCATAGGCGATGCCTACGAGGGTATCAAGTGTGCCCATGAGTGGAGGATCCCCAAGTAAGAGGCATTTCCAGCTCAACCGTATCATGACTTACGCATATTCCTTAGCCCTGGACCATATTTGAGATACGTGAAGCACATATCAGAAACATGGCCACACCTGAAGTACCTTGCCCATTGGATGGAAGTGACCTGTGCACCACCGAAATGGAGATACATGCGACATTTCCCGGGCAACCGAGAAGAACGAAGCAAGAAGACCAATGTGTGTGTTGTCGATTTCATGACCGGGCAGCCCGCTAAGACGAGGAAATTTCGTGATGCGACCAAGCTGAAGAACGGTCTTGAGGCTGCACCACAGTCCAGATTCGAGAACCGGACCAGGTTGATTGTGGTTGAGGACCTGAGCCGCGACCTCGTCGAAATGCTGGGTGCCTTTTATGATGTCGACCCGCTGTTCTTCCTCTCCTACATCGGTGATTACCTATTTCATAACACCCGGGATCCTTGGGCTGAGCTGCCGAATCTGGAAGTCGACCTTCGCAAGTCGAATCACTTCATTCTTCAATACCTTCGAGCTCGTTACTTCCTGACCGAGAAGGACTTTGAGGATGCTGAACATGAGACCGGCAAGTGGAACATCCTGCGTCGTCTCGACAGCGACAGAAGCCGCAAACGTTTGCAAAAGGGCCTGCTAGATAAGACTGAGGCGAGCTCGGTGTTGACCCGAGCCAAAACTTCACTATGGGTCAAGCCTCGCCGACAGGACGAACCAATTACTGGTGCGTATAATTGCTTTCCAATGAATACTTGACAATTTGACTCAGACCACGTACAGCTATTTTGCTCGTCGATCCAACAGTCTCGCATGGGAAGCCGCTATGGGAAGGCTATCGCCCATTCGAGAGCACGCCCTCGATGACTGCTTGGAAAGAGGACCCAGAGAGATATGTTGATGCGCCGACGCGAGACTCACTGTTTGACGATGTGATTTACTGGAGCCAACGAATGAGCGACAATGATTTGTATCATGTGCAGAAGGATCCACGATGTATTGCCCTGCCGATGTATAGACTGGTCATCGCAGACTGGTTGACTACCTTGAAGTATATGACCGCACAGCTGGGGAAGATTGAGTGGGAGTTTGAGTCACCACACTGGGGAGAGAACCCCGGTGACATCGATTCGCTGCTCAAAAAGCTGTCTCCATGGCGCAGAAACGTTGGGTACTACCAGACCATGATCAGCGAGGCCACCGCCCGTTTGTTTCCGCCTGCGATCCACGCCCCTTACCACGGACTACAGGGAGGCAATTCGGATTCCAATATCGAGACAATGTCACCGTCCCCGGAAACACTTGCGTCGGGCACTGAAGAAAGTGGCATCCTTGCATTTTACTTGGACTTTAGAAACATTAAGCGACAAATGGACGAGATTCAAGTACGCATCAAAAGCATCGAGAACATGGCCACGAACAATATCAACATCGAAGAGTCCCGGCGCGCCGTCAAGCAGAACAAGAATCTCGCAAGACTCACCTTCCTGGCCTCCCTGTTCATTCCACTACAGTTCACCTCCAGCTTCTTGAGCATATCTCCAAACTTTACGCAATCGACAACATCCATCTGGCTATTCTTCGCCATCGGTATTCCGTTGACTTTGATCGCTCTCCTGGCTATCGAGTTGACGCACCCGACGAAGGACAGCTGGACGTGGAAGAGGGTCAAGGCTTCGAAGAAGTGGCTTGCGATCAAGTACGGCAAGAACTCTGGACCACATCATGGCAAGTCACCACAGAAGACGGCCTCATCGACAGCGACGGCAAAGCCCGACTTACGACAACGACGACAATCGGCTGCGAGCAGGGAGAAGCGCCTTTCGAGGCAAGTCACGACACTACCTTGGGTCAGCACTGGACAGAACACGAAGTATGGATGAACGACATTACGACGCATGACTTGTATAACACTGTCTTTACTGCTTACTTGGTCATTTAAGCGGAGCGAAGCGATCATCTGGACGTGATGAAAATATAGGACATCAAATTGCATAGGTAGCACGCATGTGCCGGCGACAGCGATCACGACGGCATTATTACGACAATAGATCTACGGCATATGTAGCATGACTTTTGACGCTCCAGCGCAGATAAAAGCAATTGATGTTCACCTTAAATAGCAATTGCCTCAGGCCTCTCCACCATCTTGGTCGCCCTCCAGCTTCGCCCCCTCGCAGTTCGCCCTGTGGCCACGAGCTCCGCCCTCTGCTCCCGGGAACTTTCAGACCATCCTTGTAGGACATACGGCTCCACGACTCAGCCTAAGCCTATCGCCCGTCGGACCCGCCAGAGACAACCTCCCAATACTGAGACAACTCTGTCCACGCCGGAGCGAAGGCAGTACATGCACGACATATGACCATACATGCAATGCCTTGTACGGCAATCGCGAGAGCCAGCTTATGGCATAGCCATAGGTAGCCGCGCGCGTAAATTGACGCCGGACAGTTCTTTTCGCAGGCCTCGATTTTGAACGGAGTGCCTGGAGCTACTCTGATCGATAGGACCGGAATGGAGGCTGGAGGTTGGACTGTACTTCTGTGCGGCGTAGCGCTTGGTTGAGAGGGTGTGATTGTTGGAAGCGTCATTCGGAGTGGGAGGGTGGGATCTTAAGGTTGCAGAGGCATAGGAGGGTGAAGCCATTGCTGTAGAGACGGCGAGGGCGAGGTTGAAATTGAGGATTAAGGGGCATGTATTGTAATGCGGGAAACATGATGCGAGGTTGGTGACGAACCGATAGGGTTTCTGGTCCGGAGGTTTTTCTCCAGTATCGCCATGATGCATAGAAGTTTTGCAGATGTGTGTGTGAAGTCTGTGCAACTCAATGAGTGCCAGGTAAGGATGCTAGGAACACTACGAAAAGAACGCGTCTTCAAGAGACGTTATGTGAGAGATGCTGGGGGAAGAGAAGCATTGGTATGGTAGCACACATCTAGAGGACATCTTTATACAGGAGTTATGTCTGCTTCATAATGCAGAAGGCCCACGAAGATGCCGAGATATAGGCCGTGCCGTGTTCTGTAGACAAATTCATCGTCTTGTTGAGTGCAGAGGAAGTCGGGTTCAGTCTGACTTGAATATCGACCGGTTACTGAAGCAACCAGATGCAGCGTATATGTCGTGCCCCTTGCTCGCACATGGAGATCACTTCATTGAATTTGTTTACGACATTAGATTGACGCCAAATGATGACCAAGAGGACTGGATCAAGAAGTGTTGACCTCGACTTGAGCATTGACCATCGAAGCTCCATACCCAAACTTTCACACCTCGACGAAACAGCCACCATGCAACATCAAACATGTCTCGCAAAGCGCCCTACCAATGGATCTGCCTCCGCGCCATCGAACCACGAACACAAATACGAACTCTCGCAACTGACAATTCGAGCAACGATGACTCGAAACCAATACCCGACCCATCAACACCATCACCACCATCAACCTCCGACCTCAAATCCTACCTGCAATCCCAAGATACCGCCTTCCTAAAAGCGACCCAACACCACCTCACCACCATCCAAACCACCGCCCAAACTATCCACAATGTCTCGCAAACCCTCTCCCAAAACGCCTCCCGCATCCAGATCCTCGAAAATCTCCCAACCTACACAACCTACACCTTCCGGCTCCAGCATCTAAACCCAGCCCTGCCCACGCAAAAGCTCCTCTCACAAATCTCCACCTTAAATAACAATCTCACCGACCTACTCTACACCCCGTATCCTTCCGAAACCGGGTCCTCAAAGGCAGCGAAGTTCAAGAAGAAATTATCCGAGTGGACATATGAAGAGAAAGTAGAGGAGCTGGAGGACTTGAGGGCGGCGGAGATGAGTCATGCGGGGAGGTTGATGAGGGGAACAGAGGGTTTGAGGAAGCATGTGGAGGACTTGGAGAGGGTTGGCAGGAGAGGTAGGGGAAGGGGGAAACCCTTTGGGAGGGACGCAGAAGAGGAGAAGGAGATCAAGAGGGAGGAGGGCAAGAAGGGGGCAGGATATGGGGCGAGAGGGACGGATATCAAGGCGTCGAGTGAGGAGGGTGGCATGATGCCGAATCCGTTTGTGCGTGGTGTGAAGGAGAAGGAAAAGAAGGCAGCGGTAGATATTGCGAAGCCGAAGGGGAAGAGGGCAACAGAAGAGGCCAAGGACAAGCAGAAGGCGCTGACGGAAGTGGCAGACGCAGTGGATGTGCCTAAGCCTCCTGTGAGGAGATCTCTCGCAGACATACAAGCGGCACTGAGCCGCAGTCTTGAGTAGAAGTGAGACGACGGGAACATGGCTATGGCAGAAATGCCACTTCATCATTCATTCATGAGCTACGAAGGAGCGACCCAATGGTCGATCATGCGCCCAGGCTATCTTAGGCCTCGCGAATAACACACCCCAACACCGAAAAAGCTGCACAGCCAGAGCTATATCATGCAGCGAGGTGACTCCCAGTCTCGCAGTGTAGGTGACAGACCTCCTAAGTACTACTAATTCCACCTCCGATGGCGCTCGAGGCGTCCGACTCCGGGTAGAAGAAGGCAACCAAGGCAATGATGACATATGCTGCAATCAAAAGACTACCTTCCAGGTAGTTGCTGCGTCCGTCGAGAACGAGGAAGTTCACGACAAAGACAGTGACGAACAAGCTGACGGTCTCGAAGAGGTTGAAGTACAAACTCATGTTAGTGTTCAGAATCCATCCGAGCAAGACCACAACCGGAGTGACGAAGAGTGCAATCTGGATGCTGGAGCCGACAGCGACACCAATCGCGAGATCCATCTTGTTCTTGGCGGCGACGGTGACTGCTGTGACGTGCTCCGCCGCGTTACCAACGATGGGCAGGATGATGAGACCGATGAAGGCTTCACCGACGGCAGTGTTGCCAGCGATCATTCCGGGAATGGCGTCGACCATGAACTCGGCACAGACAGCGACCAGAGCAGTACTGCATAAGAGCAGGACGACGGCTGCGGTCTTGGACATATCTGGCTCGTCAAGCTCCTCTTCCTCTTTGGTCGGCGCTGCCTGGTTGCCGGCGCGAATGCGGTACTGTTGGTGTTGGTATGGTGGCAGAGGGTCCGTGCGTATATGGTTGGTACCTGGCGTTGGTGTGATCTCGCGGTTCAAACGTTCTGGCAGGGAGTTGGTGCGGCGGAGGTGGCCTGCAGACACCGAGCGTGTGAACTCTGGACGTTGTGCCGGTGAAGGAGTTTGGCGTGGTTGGACGAAGACATTGTTGGAAAGCATCGACGGTAAGGCCGGCCTAACACGTGAAGACAATCCGCGCATATTAAACGCGAGTCGGGCGGACTGGTTGGTTGGTGTTTGATCTGGGACGACCTCAACGTCGTCAGCAAAACCGACCTTGGGCTGGCCAATAGCGTGGAGGGTAGGTTCTTCTTCGATCATAGGCTTGACTGTTTCCAATGGTTCTTCGTCGTTCTTCTCGCGATGCTTCCTGTTCTTCTTCCTGTGGTGCTTCTTGCGCTTTCGTGGCGGGTCCGGAGACTTGTCAGATTTCTCGCCCTCGTTGCTGTTGTGGCGCCTGGCCCAATCGAAGATTCGAGTGGTGCGCCCGTTGTCTTCTCTGTCTGCATCTGCGTCATCGACGGTGTCGATCGCGGCAAGTGTCGACTCGCGGCGAGCGGCGGCATTGTCTAACGCTGGGTTCTCGATGTACTCTTGTCGCTCTTGGGTAGATGGAGAGCTCAAGACAGAAGTGACCTTCGATTGTGTACGCGAACTACTCATGCTGGCACTCGATTTGCGGCGCATTCTGTGCTTAAGCATTCGCTTGACTTTCTTGGTCCTGGTCGTGACAGAGCCCGAGCCTGAGGTATCGGAATCGCTGCTGGATGAGCTGCTGCTATCGCTCGAAGATGATGAGTTCATCATATCGTGTAGCACACCAGGATGTGACTCTTCATCGATCACGGCTTGCGGCGTGCTCTCATACATGTAGGCGTGAGACTTTAGCTGGAAAAGTAAGTACAAGACATACACCAGCAGCAGAATGACACTGGTGCCACGGCTGACTTTGAGAGTTGAGGTATTTGCTTGGTTCAAGTTGTTATCGTTGAACGAGGCGTGGAAAGCGGTCTGTAGAGTGGTCAGCGCAGAATTGTATTGACCGGACAGAGGGTTTCTTACTGGCAGGAGCAAACTCATCACACTCAAGCTGAGAAGACAAGCGCTCATCTGCGTAACAGTGCTGTTGTAGATCTGCTCTCGAAAGCGGAGCCCACCGAGCAGGAAGGCCATACCCAGGATGAGTAGCAGGTTGGCCAGAATTGAGCCGAGCAAAGATGCCTGAACGATACGAATCTCATTCTTGACCAGAGCGATAATGAAGATGATCAGTTCCACGGCGTTGCCGAAAGAGACGTTGAGAAGCGCTCCAAGCGTATCTCCAAGCCTGCTAGCCACGCTCTCCGTGGCATGGCTGAGCAGTCCAGCAAGAGGAACGATGGCCACTGCATTGATAGCGAAGATTGCTGCTGGGCTGAGATGTGCTGCTTCCGCAGCAATGCCAACGGGGACTGCAATGAGAAGGACGTTAACCCAGCTATGACAAATGGCATCCTTGAAATGTCGGCCAAAGCGCTTGCAGCCATTCTTCATGCGGGTAGTGATGGGTGGTTTTTGCGTGGTGCCTGCGGTAGCTTCTATGGTGGGATCTCCAGCGCCCGCAGCCTCGGACTTGATGGGCGGCGGTGCTGGGGGAGGCGCGGACTGGGATGTTGAGTCTTCCGCGGTGTTGAACGTGGACTTCTCAGCGTCGCCGCCGTTGTCTCTTGCTCCATCTCCTCCCAGTATGTCGCCATTACTTGAGGCACGGAGGCCTGAGGGTCGAGACGGAAGACCGCCGCGCCCATTGTTGTTGTTCAACCCGCCAGCTTCGTTCGACTTGGTCTTCTGGACCGTGTTGTGGGTGGGGAGGATGCCTCCGTTGCTCTCGACAGATGGGATATCGCGTGAACTGGCAGTGCGAAGCGCCTGAGTGCGATAACGGTCTGTGAAAGGGTCAGAAGGGTTTCCCATTCGCGTATGCTGCCTCAAAGCCTGAAGGCGGGTTTGGTGCAGGAAGAGAGGTGGAACGATAAGGCGAGATGTCGTCTTCTGATGATCGGGCCACCCACGGAGCTAAGCCTTCAGGACCGCTCCACCGTGTGCTGGACGGAACCGGGGTGCACTAGAGATAAGCAGCGATTATGATGGGGCCACCTACACATATCAGTCTGGCAGTCCTCAGAAGAAAAGTCGCTGCCTGCAAGTGCACGCAGTCTCGAGTTTGTTCGAGGGGTGGCGAGTCTGTCGTGGATGTCGACGTGAAGCGGACGTCGGTGGTGTTTTGATTGCCTCACGCGTCTGTTCTTTGGCAGCCGGACCTGTGGCGCCGGTTCCACTAACTTGGTCGAATGCTCACATGCAGCCTTAGCGCAGCTTCTGTCGTCATGTTCCGAAAACCCGCCAGTTTCACATCGACAGCCCTGCCATTTTGTCAAGAAATCCTCGTCGTCACCACCGCGTTCATCATGCTGTCGTCTTGTGAGTGGCTTGCTGTACGTGGGATTGTTCTCGTAACAAGCCTTAACGCAGCACATCGAAGCAATTGCAAAGCTACGTCCGGAAGGATGACTAGCAATCATGTCCTTCCGCACTCCTTCACGAGCCAAACTGTCGGAGCCACACCATGAACCCTGCAACACATCAACGCTCTCTCCGCGATTGCGGTGTGGGACGAGATCAAGCTATCGCTACAGTACTGTTCGGGTCGTGACCGTCCCCTCAGACAGCAGATGTCTCTCGAGAGCCGAGGCGAGAAGCTCAAAATCGGTAGCTCAGTGAGCTATCTTCTTCTTGGTATTATCTCACGAGATCACATTCCACGACGCGCGGACTGCTCGACAAGTGCTCCGCCGATCACTTTCGCGCTACCGTACGCAACTGTGGCAGTGGTGTGGAAACCACTACTGTATGTTCGTAACGAGGACTCGAGGAGATGACGAGACCATCACGAATGCAGTCCTCGCAATATCATCGCTAAGCACATGTACAGACCAAAGAGAATGAGCACGACTGCGCCACATGCGCGCTTGTTTCGTCCCAGCGGAACGCTCGGGCGCACCATCCCGTTTCGTCCGCACAAGCACACAAGCTATATCTGACTTTCGGCATGTCAGGAGGACCCCGGTCATCAATGCCGATCTTTTGATATCAAGATATCGAGGCTTGCGGGGCAGTGGCAGACACACACATTTCACTACTCAACCATAGTAGGCATACGCAGAATGACGATGATTCTGGTAAGGACATTCGGTTATGCGTGCGGCTATGTGCGCAGTCAATCCGCTCACAGCTGATGCTGAACAGCTTCGTAACACCTCTCGTACTCTGTCATTTGTCGGTCCCGCCATACACGAACCACTAGATATAAGCACACCAAGCATCTGAGTATTCTCCGAAGCCCGAAGTCAGGAGCTCACCGCATTGATCGCGATCAGTCAGCACAAATGTACAGCTTGGAAAGCTAGCTGGACAGCGGGTCGACCTATAAAGCCAGTCCGCAGAGAGGCCAAGACTGCCCGCCGAACAGACAGAATGACAGCAATGAAGGAGTCATATCGCTCTGCCTGCGCTCCCGAGGATCGGTAGATGCAAGTTGAGATGGTCTGCCCACACAGTGGCCAAGGCCTGCCGCCTGCCGCCCGCTGCTGGAGACGACCGCCATCGACTGCTCGGTGAGATTCCGCGACCTAGCTCCTGATACCCAAACCACGGCATGATCAAAAGAGCTGTTTTCTTGATCATCAACGAGCTCGGGTGCGCTCTGGCTGTCTGCTCAGGCCTACTCCGTACAGTAGATGGAGTCCACATTGAGCTCTCGGCCCGACAGGACTTCGCCCTTCACCTCATTCGCCAACAGCACTTCAAAGATCCCAGATGATGAGCTAGAGTGGATCGCCAGTGTCCTCAAGCCAGCAGCATCCTCAGTCGAGCACACGTGAGTCATACAGAGCGAGTATATAACTCCGCTCTCCCGTCGCTCTTCTTCCTCTTCCTTACATCAACCTTCACTCTGTCATTTTCGAGTCGAATTCCTTCCAGTACTCCATCATTGCTCCTCCTTTCTTCATCACCGCATCAAGCAAGTCCCCGCCTCATCCATACCACTGACTACTCAGCAGTCCATCACATCTTCGAGGTCAGTCACCGTCGCTTGCGACACAGCACAGGGGAGGTCGTCCAACGGCAGGATTCTGAGGGGCCCCGAGCTGTCGATTCATTAGACATGCGGAGGGTGGCATTCTTTAAGCCAGTACCATTCAACTCAGAGATGTGGTGTTCGATTCCCACCTTCTCCACACATTTGCACTTTTGTGCAGTAGGTATCTTTTTCATCAGAGCGTTGGCCGTGTGCTGGCGGCTGGAGAAGAAGTTTTCCTCTCTTGCGACCTTGTCGTCGCGTTATTGGTGTGCCGCTGCTCATTTCCCTTCGCCTTGTCGCTGTCCCTGTCGTCGCATCCGTCGCCGACTTGGATGCCCACCAGTCTCCTCGTTGCAATCTCTCCATCCCGAGCTCAGCCTTTATGCGCTCTTCTCACATCCCCACATACCCATTCCCTCTCCACACCCACAATTGCCCTGTCCCATCATTGCACGATATGAGGTCTACTGCTACAATGCCCTCATCCTTCGAATTCATGCATCAAATCGTCTCAGAAATCACTCGCGCCGGGTCATGAAAACATATTCGAACTCTACAGCATCAACGTCTATCACCTCAAAATAACATCCTGACCTTCAACTCATAACCCTCAACAATTTCATCTCGCCTGCTCGTCAACGCCCTCCATCTTCCACGGACAACTGACATACCTTCCCCCCAAGTCACTCTCTCCTCTCCGCACTCAACAATACACTCGTGTCACCCGCAATCTCCGGTTTGTGCGGTAACCTCTCCCTCACTCCCTCTGGTTCATTCATCGTCATTTGTGTCTTGATCGCTCGAGGATTGACGCAGAATGCCAGCAAACCTTCATCATAGTGCTTCGCATTGATAGCTTCGGTCCGATGCAGCACTGCAAGTTTCGAGGTGCGAAGGAAGAACTTCCAGGGCGTACACTCAAGGTGCCGGAGGAGGAGACGTCGATCAATGTGCCCAAACCTCATTGAGCGGTGCGAGTAGAGAGGAGCATTGGGAGGAAGGAACGTCTCATGTTAAAGGGGCCATGGAGGTGTACTTCCCATGTCCTCCAGTAGACTTCTGGGTTGGCGTCGAGGATGGTCTTGTAGGGTTCCTGATGGCCGGCCTTGTTGATGAAGATATCCAAGCGTTTGTCGAATGTTCCGAAGACGTTGGTTCGAAAAGCTGTGACGCTGGATGATCGGGATATGTCGACGACAGCGGTGATGATCAGGGGTTCTAGTCGGCCTGCTTCGATGGTTGCTGTTTTCAGCTGGGTGACGAGAGATGGAGAGATCTCATGGACGTCTGCGAGCGCTGTGACAGAGGCTCCTGCACGTGCGAACGCTGTGGCAGTTGCATAGCCTTTACCGTCTTGCCATGCTGCTCCAGTGATGAGGCCTTTCCGCCCAGAAAGATCCAGAGATGGAGGCGAGACGTAGGGATAATTTGTACCATGAGATGTGGCCGTGAAGTCACGCGTGCCTGCTGGTAGTCTAGATCGAGACATTGTGGTTGTTCCTGAGTATCTGCAACGGAGACCTGATTTCATGTTGGCCGATCCGGAGAATTACGACTCTGTGAAGATCAGCAATCGGGACCCGATGCGCACGAGAACGCAGTGTACAGCAGGAGAGCCGTCATGCTGCGGCGTATTCGCCCACTGCTGGAGCCATCTTCCTACGTGCAAGCATTGTTTCGAAAAGAAGCCTGGAGTCTATGCAAGTGACCAACAGATCCCACTGGCAAACACCACGTCATTGGACCGAGTGGTCGCGAGATCCTTTGCATGTCTCGAAGTCTTTCGTGATACGCTTAGGTGGCCGCAAAGATTGAACTCGCGTGGCTCCATCAGCCTCGCACACATCGTTGTCCCGTCTTGATCAAGTAGTGCGAGTGTGATTACTGACGATGACAAAGGAAAGTTTGATACATGTAGGCTACATGCGAACCAGCTTGAAGCGCCAACAACCTGTTCGAAAAGAAATGTATAAGCACAGCAACCTCTACTCGGCCGCTGCCTCTGGTTCCGCATCTTCGCCTTTGTCCTCATGTTCGATCTTCTTCATTTTCTCCTCCAGCTTCTGCCGCTTGCTCGCAGTTCGTTCCAACTTCCGCTTCTGCTTATCTTCCGGGGTCGCGCTCATCTTCTCTTTCAGCACATAGCGGAACAGGCCTATCACGCGCACACTTGCTTTCACTCCGCTGATCAGCTCTTTGTAGGAGGTCTTGAGGTGGGTCTTCGTAGCCGCGTACTCAGTCCTCGCTCGTGCCGCTTGCCGATGAGTGCGGTACTGCTTCTCGGCCTTCTGGGCTTTCTTATAGGCGTCTGAGGTTGTCTCGCGTTCGGTGATGAGTGCTAAGTGGGCAGCGGAGGGTGCGTTAGGTATTGTTGCATTGGCAGCTTCTGCTGTCTCACCGTCGGCGCCGGTCGCAGGCGAGGGAGTTTTGGCCTTTCTCTTGAGGAGTCCCATGGTGATCCTGGACCTTGTAGGTGGAATGCGTCCGATATGTGCTGCCCGTATCGTCTTGACCAAACAATACACACGCGTAGTGGTATGTATAGCACTTACCATCTCCCTTTATCTTGACTCACGCTGCTTTATTTATGTTGCTCTTCACTCCATGATCCTTCTGTGGTCCGAGAAATACCTTTTGCCAGGCTTTGTACGCGTCCAGAACTTGGTTGTTTTGATGCAAAAAGGTAGGGATCATGCCCAGTATCACGTTCTCATGACATGAACGTCGGATCGATCCTAAATTGTCAACATCTCGGTATCTTCGCCCTGATCTGCTATCTGATGATGCTTCGTCGCGGTGCCGGTGCTTCTACTGAGTGGAGAAGGCCTTTGGCCAGACTGTAATCTGGATCGTCGCTGGACAGAGATGAAGACAAATCCAGTAGTATGCAAAGATCCTCTCGGATCTGCTATCGGTCGAATCCCGAGTCGACATGGTACTTGCGGAGCGCTATGGCAAGTAGTCGTTGGTGATGAAGGAAAGACGTGGCAACCAGCAGGGACATTGAAGCCGATAATGCCGGGCTGACATGCCTATCATGTTAGCGCTGGCGTTGAATGTTCTCTTTCCTTGTGTTGCTTCTAGACACACGTCTATCTTTTCGAGTCCAGCACCTGTCCTCATGAGACACTGTTCCAGTGCTGTACAGCCCGACATCTTATTAGGGACACTGTTGCCACCGTTGACGCCTTAGGGGGGATCCGTGCTCCGAAGTCTGTGTCCCAAGCGTGAATCCTTCCATCCTTCGCCCTTGTGAGATCATGGAAAAGTGGAAGCCTGCCGAACCGCAAACACAATAGGACCTTTTCAGCACGGGCAAGACATCAGCGAAGTACGATCATTCACGCTACCTCATTGCAGCAATGATGCCCCCAGCATGGCGGACCCTCCTAGGCTTTGGCACACTCCTGTGCACATCAAGCGTGGCCTATGCAGAAGACTATTTACGCAGCACCTCTATTGACTACTGTCAAAGCAGCAACCAACTCAACGCTTCATCATTCGACGTTACCATCACTCCCGACAACAGGACATTAGCATTCGATCTCAACGGCCAGAGTACGTTCAGCGGCAATGATACACTCGACTTCTCCATCATCATCAACGGCAACGACACCTCGCTTTTCAGACTGGATCCTTGCTCTTCGGGGATCGCTGCCCTGTGCCCTTCGAGTCCAGGACAGATCGTCTTGACCTCGAACACGGAGATTCCGCAGCGCGTCTTAGACATGCTGCCTGAGGACATCTACACTACTTCGACCCTCGATGCGCGACTCAGACTGTCGTTCAACAACACTGCCACCGGGCGACCTTTTGGCTGTTTAGAGGCCAACCTGACGAACGGAGTGGTTGGGACTTCGACGACGGACGGCACACCAACCGGAGCTACCACTTCGCCCAGCGTCAATGCTTCTACCAGCACTGGCGCTACTGGTATGGGCTTTCGTTCGAGTACAAGCACGGTGACCAGCTTGTCCAGCTTGGTCTCTGGTCTGTCTGCCATGATCGCCCTGACCCTGTGGCTGTGAGACACAGCAATGGAATTCAAAGACAAAGAGACTGGCTGTAACTCTAGATCATCTCATAGATAGTCAAATGCGTGTCTCGTCAAGATGGGCTCGCACGATGACAACAGAACGTCTCGGAAGACGATCGAGAAATGATAGAGAAGGCCCAAAGACGATGTCGAGGAGCATGTATAGAAGAGCATTCTTCGCGTTGTTGTGTTCTCATCTCGCGTCTCGAACTTTTTAAGTCCTGGGACACCCGGACATAGGTCTTGTCGTCATCTCGACTTTGCGACTCACAACAACACGTTCCTCGAACCTGTCCATAACGTTGCCCACTTCCGATGAGTACCTCAAAAGCTATCTGAAAGACGCCTGGGAATTCCCATGTCCTGATCTCGTACACGACTTGCTGTCTTTCCTTCTTCCAATAGCTGGCCATCACTTCCATCGCCACTGATGGGGCTCGCTATTTGTACCATTGGCACGCCTCGGGCCTCAAGCAATGCCGCACCAGGCTTCTCGAATTCATCAGACATGTCGTCTCGGGTCGCTACTTCCCAGGTATGGTCAATAATTTCTGCTAATTGGACGTACTCTCCGGGACAGCCCGGGTCTCGAGCCCAGTACGCTTCCCTGGACACAACGAGCTGACGACACCTGATCTTGGACTCGTAGAATTTGAAACCTCCATACCACAGCAATCCCCAAAAAGGGCCTGTGATACCTATGGCAGGAACAATGTACCACGGAATGCCAGTCACCGATTGGTGGAAAGGCGAACCACGTTGCGACGGAACAAACGCCGCTACGAGCATGAAAGCCGTGGCAACGCAGTATAGGATAGCATGAGCTGGGGACAGCCAAGGTCGATATCGTCGACGTTCCTGCCAGTGCCACTGAGATTTGCGGAATTTGGTCAGTATCAGTCCGAACGACACCCAGAACCCGAGGGTCAGGATGATCGTGTACGAGTAAAGCGAGATGAGGATCGAATAGGTCCTTCGTGGATCAAGCACGGGTGCTGTGATGGCGATGAGCGCGACTGACGTGAGCCAATGTAGACCGAAAGCCGCGGTTGGGGCTTGCTCAACTGGCTGATCCGAGCGAGCGTCCCGAGAACAGGCTCTCTTGAACATGCCGTACGGTGTTCGGTAAGCCGTGGCGATCATCAGCGAAAAGGGCAAGATGCCTTCTTTGGCAATCTCTTGCTTCACCCTGGCGGCTGTGAACGTCATTACCCATAGATTGCCAAAGACGGAGACAGCTATGACCGCAGCCATAGCGCGTGCGGCGCTCTGGTGGTCATCCTTCCAGAGGTTATCGAAGAACAGCGTTGCCAGGTCGAAGCTATCCGGAATTCCGCCTTGCTCTGGCAAAACTTCGCTCTTGTCGACCACCAAAAGATAGCTAATGTTGACAAGAACAAACAGGACCATGGCAATGATCATGGCGACGAATGTGTACCTGGGAAAGTTTTTGCGGGGGCTCTTCGTCTCGGCGAGGACATAGAATGGCTGTTCGTACCCAGAGAAGGCGTACATGCACAACAGCAGCGAGTTCGACCAAGATCCAACATCTTTCCTTTGCGTCTGCCAGACGTCTTTGGTGAAGTTGTTCCGGACGACGTCACCAGGGCCGCCAAATTTGCCAGCTGCCTTCGCAATCCCCAGGCAGATGATAGTCATCAGGAAGGCCACTTTGATGATGGCGAAGCCATTGTTGATGAAGATACCAATATTGCGGGAGAAAGCGTGAAGCAAGACCACCAAGCTCAGTGCGGCTATGGCTATGCCAATGACGGTGCCACGGGGAGGCAGATCCCCAGAGTCGCGATCATAGTGTCCCGAAGCTGTCATAACCTGAATGGCGAATGATATCGCGTTGCCGGAAAGATTATACATCAACAGGAACATGATCGAGAACGAACAAGTCGTCCTGAAGTGCGGGAGCCGGAGTCCACGATTTGGAAACATGAACTCAAGGTAGTTCTTATCGCCACCTGAGCGTGGCACACCTCGAGGCTCGGTCTCGCCTCGTACTCTTCGCTGTGGCATCGATAAGCCACATTCTAACCAGACATAGAGACCGCATATCGAGATGAGAGCTCCCAGAACCCAGAGACAAAGCGCACCGCCGACACAACCGACTCCAGTGAGGACCCCTACATCATCTATCAGTCAAGATCTCAATATGTGTTGCGCTCTTCTCAGCCATGCTGGGCTCCATCAGAGCCTCGTGGAAAAGCTTTCGACATGTGAATCTTGCTTACGATGTGGTGTTAAGAAGATGCCTGAGCCGATCGTTCGATTCAAGATCAACGCTACCAGTGTCCACTTCCCGATTTTGCTTCGTTCTTCGGGTGCATACTCGACTCTCTGGTGCACATAGTCAACATCCGCTGTCGATGGTTCGCCTACTAAGGCTTCTTCATTGGCATTGAGAGGCATCGTTGGTATTGACAAAACGCAGTACTAGCGACGCTGAAGGTAAGGGCATCGAAGAGCTCCATTCCATGTGCGTTCGACCACACTATCTACACCTTGCTGCGCCTCGGGCACACAAACTCAAGGCAAACACGCCAGGCAGTGCTCACCGGTATCAGGCGCCCTACGCAGGCTTGCACAAGCTTGGCGCGTGCTTTGACTGGCGTAAAAGCGGCATGGCGTCGCAGCTAGCTTTCCCGCACCAGACTGCACCAATAGGAGATGATCAGTTGATCAACATGCGAATACATTCCTCCGAAACGGGATGCGCACTGCCGCCGCCATCGATAATGCAGCATGCATAGTGTGTGAGGCCGCATTTCATGTTATTGAGCACGCGAGCGACCCGGCTTTGGTGCCTCCGCCGGACACCTTCCCATCGATTTGTCTCGACAGGATCACCGCTGACTCTTTTGCATGACATAGACCTTTCAATACCTGTGTATGGTCAACGGCCTCGTCGGCCAGAGGCAGTCGTGAGGTCTTCTGGTCACGAAGCCAGTAAACCATCTTGAATATCATTTCCTTACACCTCTCAGGCTGAATACAACAATACTGACTGCAATGTCTTTCGGTGTCGGTGGCAGTGATGTGATCTTAGGACTAAAGGTCGCCTGGCAAATATATCAGTGGGGTTTTGTAGATGAAAATAGAGCAGGTGAGCATTTGAAGCCCTCGGTCGTGAAACCTTCATGAGAGAAGAAGCTGACAATCGCGATCAGACGTACGGTACAAGAACTTCCAGAACGACATTTTCAACTTCCGATATCTTCTCGAGAGGCTGAATGAGGCTCTACAGAATGCTCAGCGCCGTTACCAAAATCGTGGACCAGTGTTGGGAGTCCAGCCGTACGAACCCCTTGGCGAGGACTTTGAGGACGAGAGAAAGGCCATCGTTGGGAACTTCCTGGCGACCTTGAAGGAATGCGAAACTCTTTTGGAGGAAAATAGACACTTCCGTCAGAGATGCAGCAACGTCTGGGAGAATCTGCACTACAACCTCTCGCAGCAGGAGCCACGAGTCGATCTGTTGCGTCGGCGATTGCACTTTCACTCAGAGAAGATCAGGCTTGTGCTTGATCGACTGTCTATCAGCCTGCTCACCGACATCGATGCCAAAGTCGACGACATTCTTGCCCTATCAGAGCAGAACCTACAGTTGTCGCGGGAAATTCAAGTCGAATTGAATCGCTTTCGCGCATCTTGGCTGGGTCATGTCGCTGGTCACGGTGCATCAGATCCCGCATCCTCCATCGACGCCCACACTGTGAGCATTCGCATCGCCCAGCGCCTGCAAGATTCCATCCTTGTAGGCGCTCCACCTGGTGTCCAGTCTGACATCCCTCTGCCACAAGGCTTCGATGCACTTCTTCAACATTTCGAGGCGAGTCATGTGGGCTCTGACCAGACACCTGAGAAGTACTTGCAGTTTTTGAAAGCACGTTGGCTTTTGGCAAGCCTAAAAGAAGGCAAAGAGTACTACCTAGCCCGACCGGGTTTTTACTACAAGCGGGCTATCAACCAGATCGAACAGGCCATTGCGTCCAAGACTTGCCAGCCTGGAGAACTAATCGCTTTCGACGAAAGCGTTCTGTTGGATCTGCCGGAGTCGTGCTTTCGTATCTGGCCAAGCACACCAAGCGCACGCACAGTCGAATACAGTCAGCCACACCCTCTCATGGTCCGAGCTAACGAAGAAAAGGTGGCAGTCATCGATCTCGCCTCGAGCGGACAATCATCATCAGAAACAGTCACTGTCTTCAAGAGCTCCAACGAGAATGTTCGCATTGTGTTGCAGACTGTGTCATCCTCGGCGCCGGAACAAAAGGTCGTCATTCCACAGCACGTTTCTGTGAAAGAGGACAAGTTGATTCCACGGTACGCCTTGCCAACCCTGGTCAACCCTTGCCTCGAAGTGGCTGTCTTCTCGCGTAACGAAGAGATGCTCTACAAGTTCGATAACTTTGAAAACCTCTGCAGGTTCCAAACGGCATTGATGGGCTACGACGTTTCTCATGACCAGCAAAGCATTCGATGCCAGTTCAACAAGGATGCCATTTCCTTGGGCGGTCCTGAAGGGGATCCCACCGTAGGACGCATACAATTGTGGCAAGAGCCGATAGTCTTGCCCACCAGCCTCGCACTGGAAGATAGAGAGCGCCTAATGTCAGCGCCGCCAGCCTCTGTCTCAGAAAACAGACTTTCTCGACACGATAGTGTGAGCCCGTCGCTCGCACCCACGAGCACCATCAATGCCACTATCGGCGGCTGGGAGGCTGATAGAACCAAGCTGCCATCGCTGGTCGTCTTTACTCTAATTGCTGATAGCAAGAAAGGAAGCAAGTTCGCTGTCATTTTCGTCGACCTTGAGCCTGGTATCTACGTCGACCCAAGCCTTTGCAAATGCCACAAAAATTACGACGGATGTGCCAACCTTGTTCTTAAGAGCGAAACGAAGAAGACATTTCCGGTCCGTGTGCTATAGTCTGACGTGAATCCGAATGGAACACTAAACCCCAATACTTTCGACATCTTTCCTCTACGGCTACCCCATGGTCCTGAGTTCGAGAAGATCCCCCCCAAATCTACAGAATTTCTGTTGCTCAACTTCAAGCATGAAGGCCTCGCTGGCAAGCGACGCTTCCATAAAGAGCTGACCTATCGCTTCATGGTACGAGACAAACAAATCAAGGATCAACTCGAGTTTGAGAACCTCATACGCCTTTGTCAAGATCAGCCCCAGAAGCGGCACGTCAGCGCATTGTCAAGCCAAGTGATGACAGGGAACGAGCGAGGATCTATTAGATCATTACCCACACCGACCGTGGTGTCTCGGCACGACGGTAAATTTGGCGGAAGCGTATCGTCAGCATCGAAAGATCCTCGGCCTAACAGCACCGGCGACGAATACGGACCCATCTCGCGTTTTGGGACGATGGAACTTGGCAACAAAGACGCAGGGAGCTCGAGAACCCCTACGACCATAAGAGCCGGCGGGCTAAGCTCGTCGCCCATAGGCATAGCTCCTGCAATACACAACAGGCTATCAGATCCCAATCGACGGGTCGAGTTTGACCTTTTCACCTTCGGCGAGGACCACAAGACGCCGCAGTCAGAGTTCCACATGTCTAAGAGAAGTGTCAAGAAAAAGAAACCCTTCTGGAGGATGTGAGCGGATGCGTGAGCACTGTGTGAATCTAGCCTTTCTCTTTGATCGACTGAGTCTGCAACTAGACCATGATATGTATCATTAATGCTGTTCTGGCCGTCGTCAAAGCGCATGCTGCAACAGTCTCGGCTAGAAGTCACAATACGACGTTACGAGCAAGAGAAAATAAAGGCCAGGCTCCCTGTCTACCGGACCGCCATGAATATAGATGGACGACTCGGGGTACGGGCAATCTGTGACGGGGTGTATTCTCGGCCCCGACGACATTCACTTTGCGGAGAAGCTGTAACACGATGACACATGACAAAGGATGATCTCCGAACATAAGACTCGAGTACACCAGCATCTGCTCGTCTTTGGTCACTTGGTACTGATACCGCTCAACACTCTGCCAAAAGAACCGGCTATCAACGACAACAAAGCATGTACCGACATCAGTAGAGCCAATTAAAAGCTTCTCTGATCTCGATCACCGGTCCAGCGAACATGAGAGACGGCATGGATCCCTCCACAACCGCATCTTCCATGTTTCCTACCCAACTCGATTCCTCTCCCGGTGACTTCAAGTCAGGCTCTCCCGGCCAGGCCATCAAGTCGGAGCCATCCATCAAAGCCGAGCAGAGCATCAATTCAGAAGCCTCATACGAGTCCAAAGCCGACATCCTCGACATCACACCAGACCCCATTGCCCTGGACGATGACTCCGACCGCGAGCTCTCCTCCGTTCCCTTAGACTTCAACGAGGACGAGCACGGTCTCTCCCCTGTCCGCTCAAAATGTCTCATCTCCTAAGCTCATCAGTCCCATCCTCGACTCTGATTCCGAACTTCTCCTCGAGGACTCAGCTGAAGAATTCAAGGGATCACCAACTCTCTCCTCCCCCAAGAAAGAGAACGACCCCTTCATCCTCGACCCCATCCTCTTCATCACTGCGCCCGCCTTCGGCTCCATGCTCAGCTACAATCTCTCCTGCCCCCTCCACGACGCCGACGACCTCCTCCGTCTCGGCTCTCAACAAACATCCCAAGAGATCACCGACTCGTGCAACCAGCTGAAAGCCTGGAGAATTACTAGGCGAGAGGTGCAGGCGAAAATCCAGGAGGCGTCGAAGCGAGTTACCAAGGCTAGGGAGGTGAAGGTGAAGAAGATTGTGGTGAGGGAGCTGGAGGAGGCGAAGAGGGAGAATGGGGTTCTTGTCAGGGACAGGGGGAGGAAGAGGAGGACGAATGGGGATGAGGTTGTTGTGGGGTTTAGTCCGGCTGGCGTCGGAGGTGAGGTGAAGGGGAGGGTCGAGATCGCGGGGAGGTGTATGAATAGTGACCAGTTGCGCGTAGTGCGCAGGGGTAAGGCGCTTGGGCACTTGCGGCTGTAGAAGCTTGATGAACGGAATGCCTGGGATTTGGCTGATAATGAGTATGTGCTTTCATCACCCATATCTTATGCCCTGACAAATCCGAAACGTAGATTAGCCGGGTTGGCAGCATGACAGTTTCCGAAAGTCTCTACTTTCTCTTCGCTTGGCTTGTATCCTCACACTTGATCGCAGGCTCTCCGGCGCCCACCCGGAGGTTGAGCGGCCTCTTTGGTTCATCCCACCGACACACTGTAACTCCACTTGCTCCCGCGTCCCGCCGGCAGCTTGATCGTATGCTTATCCGTCGGCACAACCCCCGCGCCTGGGGAGGCTGGCATGTTCGGCCATGCAAAGGGATCCCGCATGCCGCCCGACTCTGGAGTCGGCTCTGGCTTGGCAATATTGGCAAAAGGATCAGCCGCATTGTCAGGCTCACGCTTCTTCTCATCCACGATACTCTCCCTCTCCGTACTCTCAGTCGCACTATCATCACCATCGCTGACCTCCGCATCCGAGTCCTTGATGACGCTGATGACGTCCATGAGGTGATTGACTGAGAGGTTCTCGTCTTCGGCCTCGGCGAGGAGACGGGCCATCTTCACGACGTTCTTGATTTGGCGACCGTTCATGTCTTCTTGTGCGAGGTGATCGAAGTCTTGCTCTGTGATGTCGACGGTGACGGGGTTGAGGAAGTTGCGCCACACCGCTTTCTTGGCGTCTTCGTCCAGCTCGGGGAAGCGGAGGGTCAGGTGGATGCGGGAGTACAGGGCGTCATCGAATTGGGTGGAGCGGTTTGTGGTGAGGATCAAGATGCCCTTGTAGTATTCCAGGACGCGGAGGAAGGCTAGACGAAAACGTTAGTGGAAAGAAGCGTTGGGGAGGGATGGCCAAACTCACCGGCGATACGCTTATTCCTCTCACGAGCATTATCATCGTCAACTCGCGGCTCCAAGAAAGCATCAGCTTCCTCTAATAAGAGCACGGCGTCCCACGCGGCAGCCAACCTGAACACCTTGTTCAGTTCTTCTTCGATAGTGTCTGGGTCATAGTCGTTGCTCTCCCCAAGCTGGTTTGCATCCAGAGCATACAAGGGCAGACGTAGCCTGTCAGCCGCAGCTTCGGCCGTAAGAGTCTTTCCAGTACCGGGAGGTCCAGCCAGAAGAAGCACTAGACCCTGACCTTTACCACGAATGACATCGTCAGAGAGATCCTTGTGCTTCTTGTGTTCCTGCACAAGCGCCTTCAGCAACCTCTTGCGTGGTCGAGGCATCACAAGCTTCTCGAACGCAACGTCGTTCCACTCGATGTCGTGAACGTTGTCGACAGCGAAAGAAGTCCACATTTTTGTGGTAAGACAGTAGCCAGTGACCGTAGGAGGATAGAAGGCCTCAGGCTCGATACCAAAGACCCTGGTAGTCCAGCTGTGCATGACTTCCATCGAAGTGGAGACGGCAGCCTCCGTGCCAAGTCCCTCTTCGTCAGGCATCAGCTCTGGCTCGAACCCCCACTGGAAGTCATTTGTTTTGGGGTATTTGCCGTTCTTCTTGCCTTTCTTCTTGCTCTTCGAGGGACCTGGTGGTGAGAACGATATGGGTGGCATTGACGGTATATCACCAAAATTGAGGCCAGAAAAAGGGTCGCCGAGCTCGCCGGCACCAAGCGGCGGTGATGGGATGTGGATATCCTCGACCACGGTATTCTTGGCCACATCATCACCGTCTGCGCCAGCCAGACAAACCTCTCCTGCGGGAACGATAGACCGAAGTCCGATGGGGTAAAAGCTGGCGACGAAGCATCGCGACGACATGTTCTTGTAGTACTCCGTTGTGTCAATCATGACACGACCATCGACCCATGGCTCGGACTTGTGGTTGTCGATGGAGCCACGGTAGGCCTTGTACGCTCCAGTGACTAGGGACTTGGCTTTGTTGCCTCGCTCAATCAGACGGTTGATGACCTCGTCAGCACCCTGTCGGTACTGCCTTGGGACAAGCTTGAGCTCTGAGATGCGTCGAACATCCTTGAAGCCAAACATATACGTCTTAGTCTTCGTCCATCCGTACATGTCACCATCGTAGTCCAGGTACGCAAGATGCACAAGGAAATAATTCGATTCGGTTCTCTTGGTGGTGCCGTACTCGCAGTCTTTAACCAGATAGCATCGATCCATGGTACCGATGCGCTCGAAAATGACGCAGCCTGGTGGAAAGATGGTCCAGAGAAGATCGAAATCGATATTGCCGTTCGCGGCAAGCTCCTTCGAAGTGGCGAGCGCATCACGCAGCTCCTGGTTGAGCACATCATAAAGAGCGTTGACGTGTTCGATCTCTTCGTGGTCGTCCGAGTGATGCAGAATCGACGCCCTGTACTCCTCGAGCTGGTTCCAGCGGTGGTAGAAGGACCAGAATGGTGCTTTGAAGACCAACTTCTGCAGGCTGGTATCAATCGCCGGGTAACCATCCAGCACTCTTTGGGAAAGCTTTCTCAGGTGTGGGCTCTGGATAGTGACTGAGTGAAGCTGGAAGGGGTCTTCTCCAAGATCGCTGTGAGACTTCTTGTAACGCAAAAGTAATGCAGCGCAGCGCCAGCTCTCCTTGGATTGCTCCGTTGGCTTCTCGACACCTTTTGGATAGTTGGAGACCCAGTTGGTGCAGCACTTGCACTTGGACTTGCCTTCGTACAGCTTCTTGATCAACGCCTGTGGATCGGCTTTGGCGGAAGCATCTTCTTCCTCGAGGTCGTCGTCTCTCTGCTCTGCATCGTGTTCAAGCTGTTTGGTGTCATTGTGCTTCTTATCCCTTGACTCGTCTTCATTTCCACTCTCGAATCGCTCTCGACGTCACTGCATGATCGCTGACGAGCTTTGCGTTCTAATTTCTCTATACGCTCGACCAGATTCTCTATGACGATGGCAGCGCCGACGACCACCGGCGAAGATGCTCCACTGGCTGAAGATGAAGCACTGTCGTCATCCTCGTCGACCTCTTTGATGTTCCTGGGAGCCATACTATCGAGGGGAGAAGGTTCTCTGAAGCAGGATGAGGATGGAGGGTAACGAGCTGCACCCTTTTATCGGCAGGCTTGACCGGTGAGCTGGAGGCACAGCTCCAGGCCGCATTGCTGCCAGCATGATACAGCCGGACAGCTCTTCAAGTGGTGTCACGTTGCTCAATATGTAGTAGCTGAGAGTGGAGCAAGGCAAGTATTGCCATGATTGGCAGCTGAGCTTCGATAAAGCTGCAGCACTCCGCTCCGCAAGCCACTCACCGGCTCGCGTAACGCAGTCGAACATGCTCACACGATTGTACTCGTGCATGTGAAGGCTCAAAGAAGGCAGCAGTGCTGTCTCGGCATCAGCTATGGTACTTGTAGCACACTTCGCCCTGCAAGACATGCAAGACATGGACAGCTCCGAAGAGCGCCTGAGGCATACAGTGTCGTCCATTCGGGTCGCACACCGGACCATCATCTACAAAAACGATCATTCCATCAACGCCTCGCTCGCAAGTGCATCAGGCAAATACATTTTAGGCACATCTTCAATCCGTCTCCACGCTGAGTTGCACACTCACGTCCCACTTCCAGCCACTGAGCCTTTCCCGAATCAGGCTCTCGACCTTCTTCCTGATCCTCGTCACGTCATCGGTGTTCATGCCGTAACCACCTCTGCTTCCTCTGTAGCGCATCTTCAGATTCGCCATACATAAGCCATAGTGCACTTGCCAGAACCTTGCCTCATCAACATTCGTAATCGAAGAGTCAGCCTTTGCAATGTCGTCGATTACAAGCTCAAGAGCACCTTTCCCAGGCGGCCGGAAGCTCATCAGCAGCATCGATGCCAAGGATGTCGCTAGGCGGACACCCAGAGCAATCATGAGTCCAGCGATGACGAATGATAGTGCTTTGTCAAACCAGCCGTACGTGTCTTCCGTAAGAAACGGCAGGAGCAACATCAGTATCGAGCATGAAAGTGTAAGGAAGTGCGATGGGTTGCCAAGAATCTTGCCCCATCCTGCCAGCAGTTCGAGTCGCATTGCTTTTCCAATGCGGGCATGGTTCTTGAGCAACACCGCAGAGACCATAGTGCTCACAATGGACAGCAGGCTGGCAGTATCAACGTGGACAGTCCCGACTCTTTCGTGGGCATGTGGCGAGTGTGCGACATGCGTGCCTACATTCTCAAGCATGTGTTGTATGCCATGCGATATCACATCCAGACCCATGAATGCGATGAACACGGCCATTCCAAAGCCTGCCAACACATCAGCTCGCTCGAGACCGAAGGGATGCTTGATCGACGATCGTTTCCAGACTTCGAAATTGCCCATCACGTCGACCATAACGCAGACTGTTGCACCTGCGGCATCGAAGAGTAGTAATCTGCTCAGAGCAGTCATGGCCAAGCTGCCCGCTCCACTGAACTGCACATATCCAGCAATCAGAAAATGACACAGACACCAAGTCAATCGCATCGTCTGATGTCTCGTCATGCTCCACCAGGCTTCTTTCCTCGTTGGCATCGGTAGACTTGCGGGCACACTCAACGGTGTTCGTGCACTGGGAGGCGGCTTAAAAATCGAATCCATGTGTACGGCGTGTATACTCGAATGCCTGTACTTGTGTCCCCTTCGACCCTTCAGGAGCTCACTCTTCCCACCGGTAGGCTGCGAAGGCGGCGCATATTGCTGCGTTGTGAAGTTGAACGGATTTGTCGCTCCATTGTTCGCAGTGACGGCGTCGAGGCTGCCGAAGACACCATCTGTGCTGGCAGTCTGCGGTGTGATTGGGCTGTAGAAACCATTTTGAGGACTCAAGCCTCCGTTCACGCTGAACGTCGCGCTTTCCGGCGACAGCAGTGATGCTGTTGATCCTGTTCGAAGACCTCCTTCTCGTTCTGGAGAGCCTTGTTGGACATCATAATCATATTGCGCTCTCAGTTCTGAGCCGAGTCCTAGTCCTACTGGTGCTTCGGTCGTGGGCGACGGAGGATTTGGTGTGGGCGGCGTCGGCGTGCGAGGTGGAAGAGGAATGGGAAGGTTGGAGGCCATTGTCGCGGTTGATCGTTGTTCCTCACTCTTGTCGGTCAGGTGAAGGCGTTCGTTCTATCGTTGCTCGAGCATGAGATCGAAGTGAATGTGCCAAGTCTGTGACCGCACCGTGCCGAACGTCCAGCGCCCGTCGATGTGTAGCAGAATCACAACATGTCGAGCGTGTTTCAGGAGAGCCCATGTGAAGCATAAAGGTTGATCCGGCCGCACTCAAATGATGCCTGTGATTGGTCGGAGCCGAGTCCTTTCTCGACAAGGGTCTGTAGACTTCGTCAGATCGACTGCCTCCAGCTGGGTCTTCTCGTACAAACACTACTTTTCAGATCTTCAATGCAAAGAGAAGACATGGTCCTATCTTCTTGCGCTAGCCTCGATCACCGGTAGTCAGCCAGAATGGCGGACACTGTAGTTCAACGCTTGAACGACAACATCAACGCCACCACGGAAGACCCAGGAGTGGCACTGGATCACAGGCTGTTCGACGAGGCTGAGTTGGTCGTGACACAAAGCCTACCGGCAGAGACACGACTGCAACTAGTCTCATCACTTTCGTCGCTTCTACCAAATCTGCAGCAAGACCCTGCCCCTGCTGTCAATCTGCTCCTCAAGCTTGTTGAGCCGTTCTCCTTCAGCGAGGTGCTGCAGCTTGGCAATGTACCCTTCACAGACGGTCTCGCTGTAGGCGAGCATATGGTTGCTTTCAACCGACTCGTTCTCGCTCTATTACGCAAGGCCTCCCACAGCGCTGGAGATGCTGCCACACTAGCTGGCATGCTGGACACAGTACTTGCCTTGGTTAGACTATGGCTATGCACGAGCGACACTGGCATCACAAGCCAAAGTCACCAAGTTCTGCTAGACCTGTTGAAAGTCGACCGACAGCGAGAAGACTCCGACGCACATGTTCCTACCGGCGGGCAAGGTCTGTTCTGGAAAAGAATCTTTGGAGATCGCGATATCTACAGGACGTTCTTTGAGGCATGCACACTGACAGGTCCGTCATCGCTGAAGCTCAACAAGAGCCAGCGCACCCTTGCTCAGGCTCGTCTGATGGAATGGCTACCAACAGTTGCAGCCATGGATTGGAACACTGCATCGAAGAGCCATCACCCGGAGATCGAAGCCGAGTACAAGGTCAACGGAGGCCTGCTAGATCTGGCTGCTACGCACATGGTTGACACCAAGGATGATGTCTTGATGCACCAAGTCCTGATCAACTTCTACTCCGATATCTTACGGGCGACGAAACCCGCCGTCCGGCTGGCCGGCAGTGCTACAGACTCGGCCGGACTAACATACCTCGTCACGCAAGGCGTCCATGCAAAGACGGCAGCAATTTACGTTCAGCTCCCAGGAGCTCAATTCGATCCACTTGGGTCGATGTTCCTGTATGGTCCAGCTGCGCATTACATCGCTACATACGCATCCGAATTCCCAGATCACTTTCTTGCAAGTCAGATGCCAAAGCAGGTGCTTGATCGCCTGGGAGTCGCACTTGACCTGTCAGCAGCCAAATGGGCACACTCGGACTCACCGAAGCACGATCTGCACCTCCTCGCAAGCTTACCCCGGAAAGCACTACTCGCATCAGCCGGAACTGCTGGTTGGCGCTCGAGCCCGCTGTCGCTGTTGCCATCCAAGGCAACAAATCCAGATGTGCTCAATACCTTAGCCGCCGTGTTTCACGGACCTCCACGGGACGTTGTCTTTCGGTCAGGAACCACGCTTGAGCAAGACCCAGCCACCGAGGAAGAGGCTACCCAAGCTCGAGCTCTGTACTACCACTACGTCGCCAACAACACCCGCTTCTGGGAAGACATCGCACGACATGCCGATACCGTAGCACTCAAGGATCTCGCACTAGCAGCCATCAACTGCCTCACAGCAGTCATCACCGCCAATTGGAACGATGCAGAAACTTCCCCGCTACCAAGCACACTCGCAACTCCAGCATCAGGTCATCTTGCGATCCTCTCACCACCAGCGCTGGAGTACGCCCTTCCGTACTTGCTGAAGCCACCACGGACTTTCGCGAACATCGTCGGAGGCAGAGGCGACGCCGAGAGCTCTGCATACAAGATCGCGTCCGCGAAGTTTGATGCTCTAAAGGCGTTCCAAGTTCGTCTGGCGGGTCAAGTCGAGCAGAGTCCGGGCCAAGGGTTTGAAGATATTCTGGCGACGATCAATAAGCGATTAGCGGAAGGCACACTAAGTCGAGAGGAAGAGGTCGGCGGGCAGGTTGGCACGATGGAGCTATAGATGCTGGATGGAGAGGGAGAATGGTTCGCTCACGCGTGACGAAGATGACACGGGTGTTTTGAGGCTGTTCTCTACGTCGCGGACAGCTACGGAATGATATCACGATGGCACATGAGTCTGTCCCGCGGAGGTCCGTGAACGTGACGACTGCCGCCTTTCGTGTTCGTAGAGGTTGCCGTTGTAACGAGGATTCTTTCGACATCCTCAATAAGGTATACCAGAAAAATGGCATTGGTCGTCCGATGTCAAGAGCGCAAGTCACTAAGAATCCATAGCCAGTCTGTTATAAGAGAATCAGTCGCGACGCAGTTATTCAGAGACATTGTGAGCTAGACACAGTGCTTTCAATGGAAGCATACGAGATTGCGTGACTTCATCAATCGTGCATCCTTCCCATCAAGCGAAAAGCGTGCCCCCTTAACTTCAGGGCACTGCAGCGGTTCTCAATTACTGAAGGTCAATGTTAAGGGGGTGCCGTAGTCGCTCCTGGTGATACTCTATACCACGCGCATGGAGCTTGTCGATCGACTTCTTATCCAACACGACCTTGTCCCAGTTGTGGGGCAAAGCGCAACCAGATCTGTGTGATCAGTCAGTACGGTTCCGATAACCACCAATCCCGCTGATGGTTCTGACTTACAGCAATAAAGTGGCCTTCATGTTCCTCGCCTTGAATCGGATGTCTTCAGCCGATCGGGCCCTGAGCTTGGGATCGACATCGCTATCGTCAATCGCCTTTATCAATGCGTAACTGATGCCGTCATGGCCGTGTTGCTCGATTAGATCAATGAGATAAGCTTCTTCCACATCGGTCCATGGTCGTCGGACTTGCTGGGGCTTCGCCATTCGTGCCCTGACACGATTCCGTTTCGCGATCACTTTGGCATGCTCGTACAGAGAAAGACGATCCTCGTCGGGCCGTCCTTGTTCGTCCTGCGAGAGGGGTGGCGGAATGGTCGATCCCGTGTTCTTGCGCTGGCGCTTAGCTGGACTGGGTCCTGGTGCTGTAAAGTGCCGAGACGATGGGCCAGGATCGAGATCAGTGGGCTCTACAGAAGCAGAGGCTCGATTTGTCCGCGCGAAGCACACTTCTTTCCGCCGTTGTGCTGCATCAGCCTGACTGTGGGTATCTGTTTGGAAGCCTTCGTCTTGCGTAGGATCTGGAACATCGTCGTCATCCTCCATTTCTGCAGCACTTCGTTTGCTTCTAGCTGAGGAGCTAGAAAACTTGAATTGCGAACTTGGCCTCGCTGTGGGCTGTGCACTGGCACGTTGGCTTTGTAACTCTTCGTCATCGTCGAATTGAACTCGCTGTGCATTTGGCTGTGGATCGATGAGCCGCCGTTGTTGCCTGGCAGCGTTTTGTCGTTGCAGCTCTTGGAACCCCAAGGACACTTGCAGACTCGATCGCGCAGCCGCAGGGCTCGCGGGCGCCCCGGAAAGCTCGCCAGACTCTTCCCTGTCATCTTGTGGCATGAAGAGCGAATCTGGGCCCACCACGGTTGATTTCGGCGCTGGCACAACTTGCGGCACGACAGGCTCTTCCTCGTCATCTTCTGCTGCGACGGCGGCGATCTTACGAGCTTCTGGAAAACTGCTCATGAGATTTTGTAGGTTTGTAGTTCCAGTCAACGACTTTCGCTTTGCTTCTAGAGACTTGCGTTTCGTTTTCAGGACATACTCTTCCTCTTCCCGTCGCTGTACTTCCTGGCCGAGGCCATCAAGAATCCGATCGATGCCGCCAGCCTGTGCGATACTCTGCTGGAGCTGGGTGGACCAAGTATGCGCATAGCGCACGGTATGACCTTGGAAGGAGTCCCAGTGGAACTGCGCCTTCAGACGGCCAACACCGGCAGTGGCGTCCTTTGTGTTACCTGCATTGAAAGGAGCTTTCAATGCCTCAGCCAACTGCTTCACCATACCAAATGCTGATCGTTGATCGGCTTCGCTGAGGCGGGAGATGCCCAGAGTTTCCTCATGCCGGAAGACACCTTCACCATCGAAAAATGTGTCATCGATAGTTTCGTAAGGAGAGAACGTCGGTGCGCTATTCGAAGAAGCTTCCAAGTGGGTGATCACGACTTGCGCAGCAAGATTCAGATAGAACTCAAGGGCAGGTCGACTGAACTCGCCACCCGCAACGCAAGCAGGGAAAGCAACAAGCAGCTGCTCAAGCGCAGTGCTACATTGGGAGGTCCAGTCGCTGATATCGCAGGTGACCAACAAGTTGTTCAGCATAGTAGCCAAATTGATCTTGAGCAGTATGTTGTCGGGCCTCCACGGCGCAGACGGCAAATCAGCAACATCGTGGGTGCTCAGTACGCCACGGAGGACCAGATCCGGTCGTATGTATGGCATAGAGCCGAAGCTCTGCTTGTAGGTGTTCAGAAGAAGGAGAAACCGCTGATGGTGCCTGTTGGGCTTCGAGCCAGTCCGCTTGACTTCTTTCCATCTGTCGGGCTGTGTCTCTGAGCCATCCGGTAGTAGGAGCTGTGCAAGATCCTGAGCGGCTTTCGCGAGCTGTGGCAGCTCTTGTACCATGATCTCATGGTCAAGCAGCTCCAGCTCTTCTTGGGAGAAAGAGGTCTTGGCAGTGGTCCCGGACATGGCAGAGGCGGCAATCGATGCTCGTCGCCCGCGAGGTAGATTTGTCAATCCAGCCAGTTCTGATTGTGCCAGCGCATGAGCTTGCAATTCGGCCTCATCGTCGACTAGAGTGGCTTCCCGCTCAATCTCGACATCTTCTTCGACAGTAGTGAGATCTGTGGAGAGACTTAGCTGTTGGAATCGAGACATCGTAGATCGACAGCCCATGCAGCAGCTTTTGTCCTCGACATTTTTCGCGACATTGTCGACAGTGTAGTTGTGTTTGCTGATGGTGCAGGCACGTCGACGTCGGCGTCTCCGGGGGGATTGTGCTGACTACTCACCCGGTGGAGCTGGCTTGGACTTCGGCTTTCGTCCTTTCCTGTTTCCTGGCGTGTTCTCATTATCGCTTTGATCTTGTGCTCTGCGGCTTGTCGTGCTGCTTGATCGCGTGTCCGCAACAGGCTCAGTACTCATGCTGCGTGTCTGTCGAGTCGAGCGAACAGGCGCGGCAGTTGGCTGATTCTGCGCTGTTGATGATATCTTCGCCATTGCCCGAACACCAATCGCAGGATATTGCGTGCAAAAGCTGCGCGACGATATCTGCGACACTTGCGCTTGCTGATTACGGCGACGACAAGAAGAACGGCTGTTGTTTGTTGTGATGGTGCGTTACATGTAGGCTACAACCCTAAACCTAGCGGATAGACCCGCTTGATCACGTGCGCCGCGGAAGATTGGCATTCGGCAACGGTGGCAGGTAATATTGGGCCAACGTTCCAGTTCGTTGTCTCGACGAAGGAGCTCGTTTTTGCATGAGTGATAACACAGAGTTTTATGCACCGGTTCGAGTACTTCTCTTGCGCTTGCGACGACCGAAAATAAATCGACAGCCTAGTTAGAACCTTAGAAAGCGTTCTTATAAGTTAGTTTCTATAGTTTGTTTCTTGTCTAGAGGTCTATACAGCACGTTTGTTGTCGCTACAAGAGATATGCACCGGTCTTGGCAAGCATGAAGCTGATCACTTATGCAGAACCAGCTTCTTTGTACGAAGTACTTTCGTTGCGCGATTTGTTCTTGTAAGCGCGCTCGGCTTGTTACAGCACACGTCGTCGCGGACACGCGTTCTGTCTGACAGAGAATCACACAGTTCTCGGCTCTGCTTGGTGAAACGGGACTTGGTGGAGCTTATGCACAACCCCTGCTCCCCCATAGTTCTACCCATACACGATCGGACGTTGGAAGCATGCAGGAGTGACCGTCGCGTGCATATGCAAACTTGCAAAGTCGCACGCCAACATTTCACCCTTTCTTGACCCTTTCTCTTTGTTCTACAGCGACAGCGCGTGGCATTCGAGTGCTTCAATAGCGTACACTTCCATTCTGCGCTACCGGCATTCATCGCATCTGCACGCCTCCGCGAGCCGTCCGCTGGCGTGTGCGTCAGCCTGAGGTCCTCCCTTTCTCCTCTGGAACCACCCCTCGAAACCACTTTTCTTATTGTTGCATACACCACACACATATACACACGTCATGCGGATACGACAGGCGTCGCCGCTGCTCTTACTCCTTGCGCCATCATTAGTAGCCGCCGCAGATGTAGCACTTCCCGAAGAAGGCGTCGAAGTTCTAACCAATGACGAGATTCTGGCCTTGAACCATCCGGCCAAAGGTGCAAAACAAAAACCACTCGACCCGACAGAGAGCGAACCCGATGCAAGGACGACCAGCACAGCACGACCCTACAAAGGAACAGAGGATGCGCCGGTGGATGGCCTGGACGGCAAGCCGCATGCAGGGCCATGGGTCGACAGGAAGCCTGACAGCGAAGCGACTACCACCTCCAAGTCGGTGCCGATCTCTATGAGGGAGTTCGAGAAGACGCCGGGCAAGGAGGGGTGGAAGCTGGAGGACATTCCCGAGAAGAATGATGGGGTGATGGACGACGAGAAACGGATAGCGCCCAAGAAGGGCACAACAGGCACAGAGGGTGGTATCAGCGAGAAGACCAGGAAGGAACAAGCCGGCGGGAAAGAGAACACACCGCAAAAGCCCAAAGCGGCGCCGCCCTTACCGCACAGTGAGCAGGAGCACATCGAGAAGGGCGAGAGGAAGACGTCGGCTAAGGAAGCGATTGGCAGCAAAGATGCAGTCACAGGCGAGCGCATAGAAAGTGGCAAGAAGGCAGGCGGCTATGGCGAGGCAGGTTACGGCATGGAGAAGCCCAAGGATCTGCCCGAGAAGCCACACAACATCCCCCATCCGAACCCGGGAGGTGCGACACCTGACCTCGGACCGCCGGTCAACCCAGAAGGCGGCAGAAACAGATGGCTCGTGGATACAATGCCGGACACTGAGGGCAAGACGAATCCGCGAACGGCGAGACCGAAATCTGATGCTTCGTCCTCGAGCCCTACACCTGTCACCGATCAAGGCGACGAGTCCTGGCACGAATGGTTTCACTCGTTCGTGCTGTCCTTTGCAATGATCATTTTCAGCGAGATCGGCGACAAGACCTTCCTCGTTGCTGCCCTCATGGCCATGCGACACGATCGATTATTAGTATTTAGCGCAGCTCTAGCGGCCCTCATCGCCATGACGGTGCTCTCCGCTGTTCTTGGCCACGCCTTTCCGGCACTTCTTCCCAAGAAGTTTACTACATTTGCTGCAGCGATCCTTTTCTTCGTATTTGGTGCTAAAAGTTTGAGGGAGGGCCTGGCAATGCCAAAGGATGCGGGCATGGGCGAGGAGATGCGAGAGGTTGAGGAGGAGCTGGAAGAGGAAGAGCATAAGATTAGGAAGAAGTCGCATTCGAAAGTGTCGCCATACGAGCTTGAGTCTGGACGAGGGAGATCAACGAGTTTGAACCAGGGAGGCATTCCCGATTCGCCACCACTTTCACGATCACCCTCACCATCGAGGAGGAAACACACTGGACTTGCAGGTCTTCAGAACCTTCTGAGCCTAGTGCTGAGCCCAGCGTGGGTATCGACATTCGTGATGACCTTCCTGGGCGAATGGGGAGACCGAAGCCAGATTGCAACGATTGCAATGGCAGCAGGACAGGACTACTGGCTTGTGACCATTGGAGCCATTGCAGGACATGCTTGTTGCACAGGAATGGCCGTACTCGGGGGCAAGGCGCTGGCAGGCAGAGTCAGCATGCGTGTTGGTAAGTGCAAATCCATCGGAGTAGCCAGGGTAACCCATTTCACTAACAATATAAATAGTCACCATCGGCGGTGCGATAGCTTTCCTCGTATTCGGCGTAATCTACCTCGTCGAGTGCATAGCAGAATGATGGGACAATCGTGCCTGCCTACTGGCATTATCCCCTGTAGCGACAACGACAGTTGTCCCATCGGCAATGTCTTGGACTCTCACCAGGCACTTTGTGATTCAACGATCCCAATTGCTACCTACAGCCCACGAGTTACATTTCACATGAATACATGAAAAGATCATTTAGCGTGAGGTGTCACGGAAAAGGTAACGGGGCGGCGGCATTTTGGGAAACGCAATAACAGCAGCAATCGGCCAGGTAAAGGAAGGCCCAAACATGTATTACCGACATTCTTCAGTGTGTAATTTACAGATCGCGATGGCACGCGGTGCCTTCGTGCAGGAGACGGGCAGGCGGACAGCCAGAGCTTGATGATGTGCTCGAGGGGCGGGAAGATTTGTGCAGATAGTGCCCGTGTAGCTTATTACTGAACGTGGCGGCGGCGGCAGAATATGCTACGCCGCTTGAGAACGAGACGCGATTTGCTCTTTCGCAGCATGGAGTACGGCTTCGTGGTGGTTTCCTGTAGGGCATTTGTAAGTTACAAGCATCGTAAGGCTACGGAGTATGTAACACACCCTGGGGCCACCCCAGGATACAAGTTGATGATTCATCTGGTTGGACAGCAGTACACATGGAACACGTCAATAATGGTCGACAACATCCTTGAAGCAACGTTGTCTAGCATGAGGAGGTCTTGCGCATTGTGCAATTGCCTAGTGGTTGTATCGCGAAGAAAGCCTCGACTGTGTACCTCACTCGTCAGCAAATTTCGGAGATATGTACTCGTTCGATGCCTCCTCTGCTCTGCCTGTTGTTCACCTAGCACGAGACTGCCTTCCCTCCTACTGTAGCCCATGTGTGTCAACCGAGAACAACTCCCAAAACTGCAAATGCGAGCGAGCAGCAGACCCAACCATCTGCACATGCACGCGCACGACATGCACTCGGCATCTGGAAAGTATCTTACCGAGCACCCACCCAATCATATCCTGTAAAAGGCGCCGTGGAAGGATTCTAGAAGCATGGCATCATCGCCGGATCTGGGTTTAGCTCATATTTCTTTGCGATCGAACCCTTGACAACCACACGACTCCGCGAGATGGGTTGCTGGCGAAGATGAACCCTCTGCTGGTCTCGGAGATTAGGTCACCCAAGCCTTGAGCCTCGTTCTGTGACTCCAAGACCTTTGTTGTCACGACTCCTTTCAACCATGCTGTAGGGACTTTTAGGACATCGTACCGATCTGGTATTTGAATCTTTTCGCTATTGTTATTACCGCCTCTAGTGCGCTCTCACCCATACCGACAGCGGAGCTTAGTCGCGACAGAACGGACCCCGAGAATAACAGAGGGAGAAGATATACAGTAGCAGCCTGACGACGAAAACACGAACGCAGGCGCTCTCCAGAAGAACCGCAGACAGCATGGCGACAAGCAGACAGGAACAGAAGGTGTTGCTTTCGAGCGTGTTGCCGCCGCTAATTTTTGGCACGGCGACATTCAACTATCAATACAACCCCGATCCCTACGAGCTGGATCCTACGGGACTTGTCAAGACTGCTCTTGAACATGGTATAAGAGCTTTCGATACATCGCCGTACTACGGCCCTTCCGAGGTGATCCTCGGCGCGGCGCTGGATACAGAGTTCGTTCATGAGAACTTTCCTCGCGAGGAGTACTTTCTCATTACAAAGTGTGGTCGACTCTCGAATGATGAGTTTGACTATTCGAAAGGGTGGGTAAGACAGAGTGTGGAACGGAGTCTGGAACGACTAAAGACGCCGTACCTTGACTTGGTTTATTGTCATGATGTGGAGTTTGTCACGGAAGATGAGGTGATGGGGGCGATACATGAGCTACGAAGGATAAGAGATGAGGAAGGGACAATCAGATATGTTGGGATTTCAGGATACCCGATTCCAGTGCTGTGCTCGATTGCGAGTAGAGTCCTGCGCGAGACTGGACAGCCACTCGACGCGGTGATGTCGTATGCGAACTTCACGCTGCAGAACCAGCTGCTCGCGTCGACGGGCATTGAGCAATTGAAAGAGGCAGGCGTGGATGTTGTGCCGAACGCGTCTCCACTCGGGATGGGTCTATTGCGCCGAGACGGAGTGCCTGTTGGTAGCATGGGTAATTGGCATCCAGCGAGCAACGACCTCCGAGTCGCGGTCAAACGCGCGAGCGATTTCTGCGACCGCCACGACGAGAAACTCGAAGTCATCGCCATCCGATATGCCCTCGAGCAATGGCTCAAAATCGGCGCATCAATAGGCTCACGCGGCGACCCAGCCTCTGGTATCCCCTGGAAACGCGAATCCAACGCGCAAGTCGGCGGCGACAGACTCGGCGTCAGCGTTATGGGCGTCAGCAAAGCCAGCGAGCTAGAGAAGACAATGCAAGTCTGGCGCAGCATTCTCGACGGCCTTGAGAACGGCGCCGAAACTGCACGCCTCGCAGGCCGATGGAAGCGCGACCACGAATGGAGCTTGAATCGACAGAAAGCCGTGCAGATTCTCGCAGACGGGATTCAGGAACATTTGGATGAGTACCTCGATTACACTTGGGCGAGCGGGAACGATGGCGGCACTAGAGGTTCTGCGGAGGGCTGGACACCCTTCGTTAACAAGCGCGCGAAGCAGAAGCAGGGTGAGCAAGATCATCTGGGCCTCCGGTCCGAGGGTGCGCCTGCGCCATGGATGACCCCGGCTGCGAGTCCGCAACCAACAATGAGCCCGACGAGATACCTTTGACGCTGCCTTCGCGATTATGCGAGACGAGATGATGGATTTGAATCGGCCTGGGTTGGCGTTGATGGTGCAATCTGGGCATGTGATGCTTTGGCGGGAGTCGGAGTCAGACTTGCATGTCAGCCTGATCATATAAGATGCCAGGATAGTGTATGGGCAAGAGAATGGTTGCAAACACTGCATTCCGGTGCCTTGGAGGGGTTCCAGGCAGCTACATAAGCTACTGAAGATAGAGAAGTTCGAAACGTGTATTCGCGTCGCGTGACTGTGTGAGAGAGGTGCGACCAGCTCATCCTGACAATGGCGGTGCTGATCTTTCTGTAACTGCTTCCACTTGCACGTGTGAGAAGGCCATGATGGAGCCGGTACATGCACGGAGCTACCTCCTAGTCCGGATAATGGAGCAGATTCGGCAGAGCTGATGTCACTGGCGGCCGGCTGAGGCTTGCTTTGGTGCATGAGAGCTCGTCACTTTCTTGTTCCTCCTCCGCAACACTAACTACTCCTGCCTGACCTTACGTACTCCGGTACTTGCCGTGCTTATTGCTGTTCCTCTGGTGCACCACGCCGACTGATCTGTTTGTGATGAGCACATCGACCTGGAGACATCGTTTCCGTTGCATTGTAGGGCAAGCGGACCGGTGCTGTTGCAGTCCTTCTCGCTGAAACGCCAACCCTTCCAATCTGGAGCCCCCGAAGTACCACCTATCCACCTATGCACAGTGTAGCGCTGCGGTGATCCTGTCTGCGCCGACTACTTCTCATCACGTGTGTGCATGCTGGACCGGACAATCAGCTCAGCTACATCGTTCCACTGGCGGCATCTAACACTTTCGCTGGAGGTGGTGGCACGCGACACAATTACTGGGAAGCTTTCAATGCAAGCGCAAACAACCAGGCCGCCGAATACCTCCTCACCATCGCGCCATATGCCTGACTGAATCCCTAACCACCCTCAGATCGCCATCGAACATGGGCAACAGCTCCTCCAAGGACGAGCGCAAAGCCTCGAAGCCGAGCAGCTTACGGCATGGCACTCAGCAAGTTGCTCCAGGGGAGCCGTCACCATCGCATCCAGCACCCGGACACCGTCTCACCGGTACGATATATACGAACCGAAATGGTGGTGCAAGAGGGAGTAGTAGTAACCTGGCGTTTCTGCACATAGGGAGAAGCGACAGGCAGACGGACTCAACAGCCCCGGAACGACCGCGAGAGACGAAGCAGGAGAGGGAGGCACGGAGAGTGGAAAAAGAACGGCAGGCACGACTGAAAGAGCGAGAGCGGAGTTTGCGGGAAGAGCATGTTGATGGAGGTTACCTTGTCACATTGGGCGTCTACACTGGCCCCGAGGACTTCAGCAAAGCTGTCGTCAGGCAGCTGCAGATTGAGAGGAGGCTTGCGCCTTTCTGGAAAGGCTTGGATGATCACTCGGACTCGTGGACGGAGGCACAGCTTGTTGCTGCTGCGAGGGGACTGTCTATACCGAAGCCTGATGAGGTCCCGCCGGAGATGGCGAGGAGTGCTTCGCGGCAGGGAGAGGGGGATCCTCCGAGCGCGAGTGCGCCTAATCTGAACAGCCTTACTGTGCCGATTACGTCAAGGTCCCAGTCTTATCAGTCGGACAGGTCCGCGAGTCTGTCTTCGTCGCATCCCGCTTTCTCCTCCAACTCTGGTCCCTCATCGCCTACTAGTGCGAACTCGAACAACCCGCTGTTCAGAGGCCGGGCGAAGACGCTTGCTTCTACTCTCACGGGAAAGAACCAGTCGCCGGATATCGGCCCGCAGGAGATTCGGCTGCCTAACGATCCGAATGTCAATGGCCAGCCTGTCGAGGCTTATCTCTACAAGGATGCTGAAGAGTGTCCGATCTGCTTCATGTACTATCCACCATACCTCAACAAGACGCGATGTTGTAATCAGGCGATATGCTCGGAGTGCTTTGTGCAAATCAAACGACCAGATCCTCACCCACCGGAGCACGAACAGCCTGGGCAGGAACGATCGCCTGAGGAGGAGGCTGAGATGTTGGTTTCGGAGGTTGCTGCGTGTCCGTACTGTGTGATGCCTGAATTTGGTGTGACTTATGATCCGCCGCCGTTTAAGAGGGGCCTGGCGTATTTGCAGCAGAGCAGCAATTCATTGAGGAACCCTACCCCTGCGAATGCATCTTCGACCTCGCTTACGCCGCCCGCTGGACGAAAGAGAGCGATGTCACTGTCGGCGAATGATTCACGCGTCATCACAACAGATCGTGTCCGGCCTGACTGGAAGAAGAAGCTGGATGATGCAAGGGCACACGCTCTGCGAAGATCAGCTGCAGCGACGGCCCTCCATAACGCCGCGTACGTTCTCGGAAACCAAGGCGATGGATCATCACGCGGATTGTTGGGACGACGAAGGAGGACACTTTTCGGTGACAGCCCGAACGCGAGCGGCAGTGGAACACCGCGTGAAGGTATGTCACCGGCAGAATATGATGCTTACTTTCGCCCTTCTAACAGAAATCGTCCAGGCGATGCAAGCGGCGATCTGGTCTCTGGACGTACGAGCTCACGAAGGAACCGAGTCGACGACCTTGAAGATCTTATGATGATGGAGGCGATAAGATTGTCTCTCGCGGCGGAGGAAGAACGAAAACGAAAGGAGGGGAAGGAGGCTCAAAAGGATGCCAAGAAGAGGGCGAAGGCTGATAAGAAGGAGGAGAAGAAGGCTGAGAAGGCTTTTAGGAAAGGCGGTGCGGCTGGTGGCTCGCTGTATCACGTTGGCACGAACGAGAGCAATAGCACTTGGGCGAGTGCGAGTATGGCGAGGTCCAGCAGCAATCTTGGCAGTCAGCCTATTTCGGAGGAGCAGGTCCAAGGGAAGGGGAAGCAGCCGATGCAGGACTTCGCAGGTTTCAACCCACTGGCGGAACCGACGTCAACGCTGAATCGTGACGTGTCACCGGAGAATTCGAACGCACAACGGCACCTTGAAGAATCACGGGCGAATCTTCAGCCACCGGCTTCAGCGCCGATCAATGCTCCGGTCAACCCCCGATCTTCACATCTTCGGGAACTATCGAGTGCCTCCTCCGCTGCATCTTCGTTCGTTGAGTCGCCACAACCGGGCAGTCTCCCCACGAGCTCGAATCTACCATCCCACCTAGACGTCGCACCCGGCGACCAACATGACAACTCCAACCTCTCCTCCACGACCGGCACACCCGCCGCCACCGCCTCCTCAACAGAACCAATGTTCAACTTCCGCTCTCTCGCCGCTATGATCGGCAAAGAAGAAAGAAACGAGCACGTCGAGCACGCTGGGACAACAGCCGAGGAAGAGCTTAAGGAGCCTTCGCCGACTGCGAGCCCGGGTCTAGCGCCGTCCAGTATTACTGAGGGAAACAGGGGTAGGGGCGATAGTGGAGAGAGTAGTGCGAGTGCGCCGCCGCCGATTTACGTGGAGCGGCCGGAGCAGAAGGGGTTGGATGACATTGAGCAGGCGCCGGAGATGAGATTGGTGCACTTGAGTGATAGTAAGGAGGTTGGGGCCATCGATGTGAATCCTGCTGAAAATCAGGCGGAGGGGAGGGAAGTGTGAGGTGTGGATGATGTTGCATTTCCAATTCGAGATGGCGTTGGTGAGACTGAGGGCATCGGGAGTGGTATGGGTGCCAGTGGGCTGCTAATTGGACCATGCATGGAGTTTGGGCGTGGTGTTAACGAAGGCAAGGACTGCCACCGGTCGTAGATGAGGCATTGCGATTGTGAGCGGGGGAAGGGGAAAGTCTGCTATGTGTTCATCTGGCTTTACTAGACATGATCATGTCATGGCGTGGCATATAGTAGAATGGTGTCGGTGTGCCAAGGAACGACTCGATGAGAAAATCAAGTTTTGTTTCATTCCAACTCTCTACTATTGTGCGGATCTACAACTCCCCGTGCCCCTCCACCCCTGACCACCATCTATGATCCGTCCCCTCAACCACAGCAGCACCCACGTGTTCGTTCAGCTTCCCCATATCCTCACCCGTTGTCAATTTCTTCCCCAGCTTCGCCATGAATTTCTCCCACTTCCTCGCTTCGTGCGAGAACACCGTGAGCTGTGCCAGCTCAGTCTCCAAAAGATTCCGGAGCTTCCGAACGGAGGTTGTGCCCTTTGAGGGAAGCCAGGAGGTATAGCCTGACACGTCGAGTTGCAGTGCGTTGGTGGGAATTTTTATGCTGGTGAGAGCGGACGTGTAGTGCGATAAGGCCGTGGAGACGACGGAGTGTGTCCAGCGGGTTGCGGAGAGCATGGATTGGACTTTGTGGAGTTGCAGGGAGGGGTCGAGGTGGCAGAGCGCGGCTTTGGTAGTGTTTGTAGTCGTTGTGTTGCTGTTGGAATCATAGCCTGCGCAGATGTCCTTGTTTTTGGCTGTGACGTTCTCGAGGTGGGAGGAAAGAGTTGTCAGTTGCGTTATGAGCTCGCTGAGCAATGTGCTAGAGTCATTGGCCATATCAACGAGTTGTTCGAGTTCGAGCCATTGTTGCCCGCCGAAGTAGAAGTAGGTATAGGCGATGTCATAGGAGGGCGTATGACGGGCGGTGAAGGGAATGCGATGGAGGGTCTGTTCGATCAAGCCCCAGGTTAGGGTACTGTGCTCTTTGAGAGCGGTGGTGTAGGTATCGACCATTTTTCCGATCGATTCCACCCCATTGCGGCCCCAGAGGAGGTTCTCGTCACGGTAAGAGAAGTCTGAGCGGCTGAAAAGCTCTGCTGCGCCGAGGGCGTGGCCCAAATTTTCGGTGAGATTGTCGAGGTTGGTGACGTTTGTTTGGTAGAGGTCGGGGAATTGTTTGAGTTCGTCGTGGGTGGAGGAGAAGTTGGCGCTGACGAGGTGCATGGCTGTGCCCAGGACTGAGAGGGAAGGAGCCATTTGGACGATGTTGGTCAGAGAGGTCAAGGTTCCGGTCAGGGGGGTTGTGTCATTCTCGAGTGTGCTGAGGTAGGGTGTTGTGGATTTGATGAGAGTGCTGCGGCAGCCGGGCGTGCGCGATGGCAGGTAGGCACAGGCGATGCCAATACCTCGAAGGTCGATGCCTAGAAATACTGCAGCTGTGAGCAAGATGGCGAGGCCTCGCAGAGCGATGATGACCAAGCGGATAATTTGGACTGCATGCTGGTCGGACGCAGTTTGGTATCTGACTCCGCGAGGCATGCATGACTTCTCATCGAATGGCGAGCTATCGCCTTGGTCGAAAAAGGCAATGCCTCGCTGGCGACGCCGGACTTGCTCTTCCTGATGCTGTAGGTCTGCCATGATTTGATCGACTGCCTGCAGATGCAAGATAGTGGCAACGATACATTTGCAGCAAAATGTAATGCATGTAGCACTTAGCTTATTGTCGGAGCACTTCCTGTTGCGGCGCTTTGTGCCTACTTGCCATGTCCCGCAACCTTTGTCCGGGTTCAGAGGACTCGTTGTCATGCCTGTAAGTGCGTACACAGTTCATGGGGTTCATATCGTGGACTTTCTGCTATACCTCGTTCAGATCAGTCCACATGATTTGCCGCATGTCCTGTCAACACCCTTAGGTGCTCATGCAGTCTGTATGGGCGACAGTTGCTGATCTGCCACAACCCTATCGTGGCCCACGTGCGACAGAGCATGGTCACTGGAATGTCTAAGCCAGCTCTTTGTTTCTAGCATGCCAGGGAAAACTGGAATGCAACGGAATTTTGTTCAAAGCCTGGAAGCTGCACCTCTCATCATTAGATCTATCAGTCTACAGCAGCAACTCGATTCAAAAGGGGTATAGAGCGACGAAAGCAGGACAATCGTGTCATTTTCAAGCCACCGCAGCCTTGTCCTCAGGCTTTCCAATCACTTCGGAGGTAGTGTCTGCGGTAGGCGCTCGCTGAGCAGCGACCACATGAGCTGTTGGGAAAGGGTCAGTTTCGGCAGGCGGCGCACTCTCGATGGCCGTCTCGGCCGGCTTTGCAGCTTGCTCCTCATGAACGCCATAGTTTGGTGTGATGGCGGTCTCCACCAATGGTGCGCCAGTTCCGCCGTACTCTTTCGGAATGTCGGTACCCAAATACTGGTATAGCTGGCTGCCGTAGGTCATCCATGTCATTGTCTGGACGCTATCTTTGCTCATCAGCATTTTCATAGCGCCCATCATCCACTGCATGATGGTGGGCACATTGACGAAGTACTTGTAGCTGACAGTCTCGGGGTAGTACCGCTGAAAGGTGTCAATGATCTTCTGGGAGGATGCCTTGATCTCAGCAGGCTGGCGAAAGAACGAGACGGAAAGGTAGTCGTGGACGGCGATCATCTTGTAGGGATCGGGGCCCTTGCCGTAGTCTGGGATGGGCTTGTCGGCCGAGTTGAGGTTGAGATGGCAAATTGCAAGTTCTTGCTGCGCGACTCTCCAGCGAATGAATCTGCAATCGTCTTAGCCATAGCAGTGTGCGATGGGGTTGTCCTCACATACGCGTCAGTATCGCCAAACACCTTCTTGGAGTCTTTGGCAGCATTGCCGTAGATGTTGAAGCATGCCACGTCTTCATCGTTTGGCGTCTCTTTTGCACCCTTGACTTTGGCCACGTATCCTATGCTCGCGAACTTGTCGCCATCGTGAACCTCATCTTTTGCTTTAAGAGGCTGGTACTCTGCCCGCCATTTCAGTGCTGCGGTCAGCTGTTCCTTGGCCTTTTCGAGGTCGTCGACGTTGGCTCGCAGGTACTTCTGGAGGATGATGAGCGTAGTATGCGGTGCCGGCTTGCTTGGTGAGGCTCAGTATGCGGCGTTCGTCAGTGGTGTTCAGCGTGTACCTACTCTGCGGATGGAGCTGTCAACTCAACACCGTACATCTCAGCATATCCGGCTGTCTCGAGGATGCTGGACAGACCAGCCGCAAACTGCGCAAGCTTGTGCTCCTTTGGCAGGTTGCTCCAGTCTACCGTCATGATGCTGCCAGGCGATGGATTCGATCTTTGGTGCTGATGATCGGGAGCAAGTTTGACATGGCGTGTCCGATGTCGCGTCCGATGATGTCGCGTCCGATGCTGTCGCATCCGGTCCGAGTCCCACGACGCGACGCGACTTCCTTGTCGACCGACACCAACGACTCTACACCCTCGACACGCACCTACATGATGCTCCCCTCCACGGTGTCGTCTCGATGGGATGAGGCGCCTTGTCATCGCGTTCCCACTGTCCATCAACGCCCATTTCCGGCCTCCGTAACAACACTCACATCCGCCACTGACGTTCCCACCTTCCTGACATGATCAGACTCATCAACGCGTCCTCGCTGCAGTTCGAGGAATTCGACGGCGATTCGACTCCTGCGTATGCTGTCTTGTCACACCGCTGGGGTGCTCGAGGGGACGAGGTCACGTACGAGGACTACGTGCTCGGCCGTAAGAAAGACAGCCCGGGCTTCAAGAAGATTGCTCAGTTCTGCAAACATGCATCCGCCACTGGCCTTGGTTGGGTCTGGGTCGACACCTGCTGCATCGACAAGAAGTCGTCTGCTGAGCTGTCAGAGTCCATCAATTCCATGTTCGCTTGGTACCAGAAGGCTCATGTCTGCTTTGCTTATCTGCAGGATGTCGATAATGCGGAAACATGGCGTGAAAGTGCCTGGTGGCAAAGGGGCTGGACTCTACAGGAGCTCATCGCACCCGAAAGCGTCATCTTTTGCGACCGAGAGTGGCGAGAGATAGGGTCGAAGCATGGAATGGCTGATCAGATTGCTATACTGTCTAGGATTCCGGCTGCAGTACTGACAATCCGCGGCATGTATCGGCATGCCACCATCGCACAGAAGCTTTCGTGGGCAGCTGGACGGTTGACTACCAGACGCGAAGATCGAGCCTACTCCCTTCTAGGCCTGTTCCACATCAACTTGCCACTCTTGTACGGCGAGGGCAACAAAGCATTTCAGAGGCTGCAGATTGAGATATTGCAAAAGTATTCCGATGAATCGCTCTTCGCATGGTCCCGTAGCAGATGTCCTCATCTTGTGTTGGCTCCGACACCTGACAGCTTTCGGAACTGTGGAAACATGGCGCCAATGTCGCAGCGTGAGGACTTCAATGTCTACGCAGATCTCAAAGAGGATTTGCCAAAACATCATCGCGCTGTCCATCCTCCGCGAGCGACAAGTTGGGGCATTGAGATCTGCGCCAACGCCCGTAAGCTCGTGCCCCTTGAGGGGCGACCAATACACATCAAGGGAAAGCCGCAAGAATTTCTGTGGGCCGTCACGCTCACTACAGCTTGGGCCGGCAAGATACGAGAGTTGCCTTGTACGATCCTACTGGTGCGTAGCGGACCGGCGCCTTACAACTACAAGCGATTCGACTGTTACCTGGGCAGTCTGCGCGGGTGCATGGAGAAGCTCTGTGAAGAATTTGATGTCTGCGAGCTCGAATTTGATAAGATATTCTACCTGCAATTCGACGCGGACTTCGACTACTGATATCGGTTATAGTAAGGGCCGTACCCCTGAATTTCACAGCGACGACTAGGATCGTCTCTGGCATGCGACGACAACCGAAAGCGGCAAATGACATACCTGTGCCACATGACCCACGGACTATACTTAGTGGTGAAAGCACAATCCAGCAGACGGAAACTGCGTGCCGTTGCGCTTACAGGATCTATTAGCCGATCTGTGTATTCCACGCGGTTAGTCGGCCAACGACGAGCGTCGGCTGCCAAGATGGTCTCGGCTCAGGTCAAAATGCATTCCTCATGGCCGTCAATACTGCTGTTCGGCAAGCCGTCCGAAACGACACAGCGAAATTCGACGCTGCTTTCGATACATCCTTTTGTCGTGACTACTGACGAGCATAAGACCACGTACTTTCGTTGCCATGGCTGTTGAGCAGTGCTCGTGCCCGATCTCTTGGTGAGTGGAGGAAGATGCAGGACGATGCTCCGCTAATGATGACAGTTTCACTCATTACTGCTACCGCCCACCGATCGTGCCCTGCCACATCAAGTCCGACGCTTCCTGCGTATGGATGGGTTTGCACAAATGGAACGGTAGTTCCTTACACCTTTACTGCGAACAACATGAAAAGCGCGCTGGAAGGTGATCCGTCGGCTATCCCTACAGTGCCCGTCAGTAAGACTGAACGACCTCAGTCACCCATAACACAGATTATCATCGTCACAAACGACCGCGTCTTTGTGGCGACACATGACATTGGTCCGGTGGTGCTTCAAGATAGCTCTTCACGGGTCATATTCAGAGACAGCTCCCAGACAGTATTCTCAGGGCAATCAACGAGCACCTTTGGAGGTGGTGACGGTATGGTCTTACTCGGCTCGAATACGCTCAACTTTGGGTCTTCCTCAACTAAAATCATTACGGCTTACGATTATGTTTTCACCGCGATTGACCAACTACATCGCTCTGGCAGCAGAAATTGGCGTCTTCTCGCCGACGATGCACTTTGCTCAATTGAGGTCAAGAGCGGTGGTCAAGCATGGGTCCACGTCGCTCGATCCGGTATCGATTCCGACATTTTCTATGGCCGGGAGATCAACCAGCTGTCCAAGCGGTGGCGCACCTAGCCTTTCACCATCACCAATCATATCGGTGCGAGGCGTGCTTACTACGTTTTTTCACCTGCACCGTAGCCGATGGACCCACTACTGATATTGGAGTCCAGACTATCGTGAAAGGAGGCGAGACTTTGGTGAGCACTGTCTATATCACTATTGTCTCTACGCCCATGACCTCCGAAGCTGGTCGCACTTCTGATTCAGCCAATTCGACGACCAGTTCCGACAGTATCGGTGGTATCTTGAGCGAGATCACTTATGGCATTCCACTTTCAACAGTCACACGGTGCGGGTTTCCAGACTCTGCTCTTTTCACTCACGATACTCTATGGCTCATCGACTCTTATCGCAACATCGACCTCCATCGTGGGTGACAACGCATCAGTCATCATGACCTATGCAACGTCTACGAGTCGTTGTGAGCAAGCCAGCCCAGGCGGACAGTCCACGGGCCCTTAAGGTACCCTCGGACCTGATGCAGCGACAACCAAAGTGACCTCGCTAGATGGTTCGACGAGTACATCAATCTCCGGCCTGAACAAAGCAAACAGCACTGACCTCAGTGGCGCAAGCAACGATGTCTCATCAGCCGCAGCTTCGGAATCCTTCGCCCAAACAGCGAGCAGCTCTTTGTCGGAGGCGTTATACACAACGTATCTGGCAGAACAGTCATGGCCGACAGAATCGCGGAACCGACGAGCTCGAGCCCAGGCCAGGTATCCTCGCTCTTCATGACAAATACACCGCCGCGATTCACGAGTTCTGCACCGGGCCATTGTCCTGGACGACCATCTCACTCAAATCGACATAGATATCCATATCTACCGGTACGGCATACAAAAGCGCAGCACAGAGCGGGTTGCTCTCATCGGCGCACGAGACTAAGCCTGCGGCGAGCTTCTGCTGCGGCTCGTCAAAGCCCGAGTCAGGACTGGTGATAGCATTCACCAACAGGATCACAACCTCGTTAGGCTTCCCTGCCGGTCCAGTTTCTTCTGATAGCTCTCAGACAAATGCGATAGCAAAGCCGGGAGCATCGACCAGTCTGAGATCGGCTGTGCAACGAACAACGAGCTTAGCATCCGTGTCATCGCCCTCTACCAGAGGAAACACGCACCGGCTGAGCCTACTAGCTTCATCTTAAGTTATACTACAGGAGGCATCTCTACTGGGTACACATACCATGGTCAGACGTACACATCGGTGGGTGGAGGCATGTTCGTTCCTCCAGGCAGCTCTGGTGCTGAGCCTACCCAGCTTTCGTGTCGATCTGGCTACCTGGCCGCGCCTAGCTTGAAGTCGATCTCGCCGGCATCAGCTTCCATGGCGAGCTTGATCACGTTTGGAAGTACGACAATTCTTTCTCCAAGCGGAGAACCACACCCTTCTGTTGAGGGTCCGACCCTGGTTGAGCCTCCTGCCTTGTCATTTCAGCCATACCAAAATGATCGTCCTCTATCTATAACACCAGCTTCGGGATCATCCACTGCATCTGATGCGGCTGATTCACTGTCGACGGCGCTAGGGTGTGTAGTGGTACCCTGCGCAAGTCCGAAAACAAGCCAGTCTTAAAACAAATTCTCACGGACAGCTCGGATACGTCAAGACCACTTTCGAACGTGACGCCGGCGACGTCGGCCAGTACAGCGTCGTCTGTGTCAGCGAATGATCCGCTTCCGAGCGTCGAAGTCACTACAGCATCATCAACGACTGCTCCTCCCTCGGTCTGGCCAGAGGTTGTCTCCACTGTATGCAGCTTTCAGCTCACATGGGAATGACCATAGATGGTGTTAGCGGAATGAAGCCCTGCCTCCACCTCGACTCCAGGCTTTTCTACAGATACTACTGTCATTCCGCCATTACAAGCTTAGACTGACTCATCTTCCGCAAGGCCTCGCAGTGCCAAGCCAGAGTTGGAGCTGAGCCCAGTGAGAGAAGCCGACTCTTTGCCATTTGAAGAGTTCGACGTGATCTCTCTGAACGACTAGCACGTCGTCAATTGCGTCCATGGCGGCTATGTGCGCGGCTGATTCTGCTGCCGGTCAAGCTCTTCAGAACGGCCATCGTTCCTGTACGGATGATTTGAGTGCTCGGAGCAGCCGTACTTCATCAGAGGACGATCCTGATGGCCAACCCACTCCATCGCCCATCTAGTGAGAGATTGCAAAAAACTATGAGCTGCACTTCAAAGACTGACTCCCAAGCATTGGAAATGACTGCCTATCTCCTAATGCATCGCTTACCCACTATGCTTTCAGTGCAATCTCATACCCAACTTGATGACAGTCTGTGCTCATCTGTCGCACCAGATCTGATCAAGTCTTCCGCCTGCTGACTTCTTTGTTCAAGAAGCTTTGAGATCTCACCTAATGTGTCCCTCGTCAAACGATCTGCTTCCGAGCTCCTCGTCTCTGCGGCCTCCTTCAGTTTCAACAGTTGCGGCAGGATTCTCGAGCCGTCTGGTAAACCGTTGAGCCAATCCGACAAATTATTGCTCGTAATCTGCTGGGATCTCTTCGACAAATCCTTGATGTATCGCTCGAGCTCTCCGTTACTCCCACTCATGACAGCTTGTCTGATCTTTTCGGCCACTCCTTTCGCTCGGCCTTGCCGTAAGATCTCGAAGCTTTCGTCCACTATACGTTTGACGCGTGGGTTGCGCTCGAGAGTGGGCTGAAGTTGCTCCATAGCGAGGCTCCAAGCACGGTCGCTTCTTTGTCGGATTTCTTGTGCTTTGGCTTGGACTTTCCGTCGCATCTCGTCGGCAGTGTTCGAATCGATGCCCTGCTTGACCATCCGCGACATTTCGCTGAAAGTGTCATCGACTTCTTTCTTGGCACCGGGTCCAAGGCGATCGCCTAGCTGTCGCAGCTGATCAAAAGAACAGTCCAACTTATCCCGCATCTCTGGATGGCTCTCAAGAATTTGGTGTGCAACATCTCCAGCGAGAGACGACAGTTCCTCCAGCCTTCTCGACAAAATGTACCAGGTCGCGTTCACAGCTTCCAAACTTGCTCCTCTCCTGTTTGACACATCTCGCAGCTCGTCGTACGTATCCCTCACAATCTCATTGACTTCCGTCTCGTGATGCTCTCTGACTCTTTCCAGATCATCGAACGACCTCTCCACAAAATCTCGTCCTCCAGGTATCCACGGTGAGTACTTGTCTGCAACTTCTTTTAAAGCTCTTATCACCTCAACCGTTGGACCTGGAGTGATCTCACGAAACTTGACTCGAAACTGCTCTGCGCCAAAGTCGATATAGTTCTTGGGTTGCTCGGCGACTTGAGGATGTCTGACATCTTCATCGAAGGTGTGCCAGGTGTACCAGGCTAATGCGACCAGACCTCCTCCGACCACGCCACCCTTGATTGCTGGATCGAAGTGGTTGCGTCCATCGTGTTGCTCTTCTTGGCCACTCCATGGACTCGATGTTGCTCGGCTGCTGCTGAAACATCGTTGGGATACTGCTGCCCTAAATTGTTGCGTTGCTTCGTGCTGTAGTGCACGACATGCTCGGCATGAGAACCTCGCAGCAGACATTATGTTGCGGTATGATGGCGAAGGATTTCTGGTATGCGAAGGAAGAGCAAGAGCAAAGAAGAAGATGCACAGCGCTTACGAATTCTTCCCACGGCGGTATGTTCAAAAGTTCTTGTAAACGTCCGATCTCGCATTTCTTGTTTCATGTTCACATAGCTCAAGGCCATCCGATTTCGCAATTTGGGAGATGATGCTGGAATGATCGAGATGACGCCGCAAAGCGATGCAAGTACCGCGAGGTTCTGCCATTGGCTTATAGACCAGCGCCAGGGATCTTGTCCATTCACATACAGCGTCGTCATATCGTATGATCTTATCTGATGAGATACATGTATTTCTTTCGATCTGTTGGGGCGCCCAACGAAATGATTTCGCCAGCAACAACAACGCCAACGTTGTACGATGTGCATTCACCGTGCTGGTAAGAGACATCGCCCTCGGCGGTTGTGCGGACGATGAAGTTTCGACCGACCTGAATGTAAAACATTGAACGTCACCGTTCTCAGCCGCAAAGAGCAGACAGCGGACATTGAACAAAGGAAGCAAAATCTCAGGATGTCCATCTCTGGTAGTGAACATGCTGCCCAACAGCGAAGATGTCTGCAAAATCCCGAGCGAGGTCTCGCTCTCGGCCCAGAGTCGTACGTGGCACTGAAAACACATCCCCAGACTGGACCGCCTTCAGACGACATCTGCGAAAGCTGAGCTAGCGGAACGATGTCAACACTGACATTCGTCGAAGTTCGCCGTGTCTCTGTGGGGAGGACATGCCAGGACCTGTATCGAGGTCGAGGTCAAGATCCAGACGGGGGCAAAGAGTCTCAGACAGCGAAAGGAGGAGGAATCTTCCCATCGCTGATGTGTGATTTTTTACGCTGGTTGCTGGAGATATGCTGCTTTGCTTTGCTTCCAGACCTGTCTGTGAGAAGGAAAGCCAATAGCACATCTCACCGAGCCAAAGACATTGCAGTACCATTGAGACGATTCGACAAAGGCTGAAGTCTATGGCTCGTGGACGGCGTGGAGGCTCGTCGGGCTTTGGATGCAGCATGTGAGAAAGCGAATGCGAAATAAGAAACTTTCTTCTGTAGCATAGGAGAAGGATGTATATGCGTGGGTGAGGTTGACGGAGGAGCAGCGAGTTGAAGGGTTCAAGGAGAGGACTTTGGTGATTCTGGTCTGGGGGAGATTGGGCGATGCTTTGAAGCAGGTTGCACAGATTCATCAGGAGCGCAGATTCATCAGGAGCGCAGGTTCATCAGGAGCGCAGGTTTATCAGGAGCGCAGGTCTATCAGGAGGCGACGGGACATGCTGCTAGGCTCAGAGGGCAGGTGTTGGGTACATAGACGAGAATTCTGGCGGAGGGATATGGTGCGGCGTTGCGGAAGTTTCAGGTGATGCTTGAGCGATTTCTGGGAGCTGTCCAGGACGAGGAACATGTTGGTGTTGGTGGCAGTGGTGGCGACGATGATGTTGATAGCTGAAGTGATCACGAGAAGACTCTGTGAGAAGACCCCGCGGCCAGGTATCCGATAAGGCAGATCTAGATTGGGTATAGTCGTTATCATATATATACAATATCGCCACAAGTTGATGGTGGCGTGTTGTACGTCCTCATCCCGTGAGTGTTGTCCTATTTGAGGTCTTTAGTCCATCGACTCGAGCTTCGACAGTATTTTCATTCTTCTACAGCTTCGCAAACGCTGTCGCCACGCTGCCTCCCATCTCGACTAGAGTACTCTTATTCTGGACCCAATTATCCAGACTCCTTCGGCCATTTTCAGTGCCCAGGCCGCTCATCTTCCAGCCGCCTACAGGCATCTCCGCGGGTGATTCTCCCCAAGTGTTGACCCACGTGATCCCGGCTTCGATTCGTGCGACGACCTTGTGGCCAAAGTCGATATTGGACGTGAAAACACCAGCAGCCAAGCCCATTTGAGTGTTGTTCGCTCTTTGAATCAGGGTCTCCAGCCAGTCTGCCTCGCTGTCGTCGTATGGAAGGATGCACATGACCGGGCCGAAGATTTCGTCAACAGTGATCAACATCTTGTCGGTGCAGTTTGTGAACACGGTAGGCTTAACCCAGTAGCCATTTTTCGATGCACCCTGCAGCTCTGGCTGACCCAGACCACCTGCGATCAGCTTTGCTTTGTCGCTCTCAATGCCGTGCTTGATGTACTTGTTGACCTTTTCATAGTGCACTTTGCTGACCAGTGGGCCAAAGTTGGTGTTCGGGTCGAACAGGTCACCCGCTCGGATGTACTTCATCTTCTCCAGCAGGTTGGCCTCGAATGCAGATTGCATCGACTTTGGAACAAAGACCCTGGTCCCGTTCGTGCAGACTTGACCTGTCGAGAAAAAGTTGGCCATCATGGCGCCATCCACAGCGTTGTCTAGAGCTGCGTCTGGTAGTATTACACACGGTGACTTGCCGCCAAGCTCCATCGTCACATACTTCATGCCGCCAGCGGCTGTACCTGCGACCTTGGCGCCTGTAGAGACTTGTCCAGTGAAAGATACCTTTGCAATGCCTGGGTGTCCAGTGAGCATAGCGCCAACCTCGCCAGTGCCTTGCACCACGTTGAATACGCCAGGTGGCACACCGGCTTCTGTGTAGAGCTCGGCCAGTTTGAGAGCATGCAGAGGAGTAAATTCCGAGGGCTTGTATACCATACAGTTCCCTGCAGCAAGACAAGGAGCCGACTTCCATAGAGCAATTTGAATGGGATAGTTCCACGCGCCGATACCCGCACAGACTCCGAGGGGCGCTTTTGTGGTGTACATCCACGCGTCAGGTCGAAGTTGTGTCGTTTCGCCATTGAGTCCTCCTGCGGCTATGTGGTTTGCGTAGTACTCGAGAACGTCGGCTCCCGTGACGACATCCACGGTACTGGTTTCCGAGAAAGCCTTTCCGGTGTCGTGAGTTTCGATTTTGGCCAGTTCGTCATTTCGTTGTCGAAGTATGGCAACTGCTCGCAGGAGGATTCGGGATCGTTCCATGGCAGACATTGAAGACCATTTGCCAAAGGCGTCTTTCGCGGACTGCACGGCAGCATCTATCGCGGCCTTGTCTGCTGTGCATATTTCAGCAATGACCTCGTCGGTCGAAGGATCAATGCTTTGGAATGTGTTGCTGGTCTCATGGCGTTTGCCACCAATGTACAGCGCCTGCCTTTCGTACTTTGCAGATGCCATGGTTGCTGGACCAAGACGATGCTGCCACAGGTCAAGTCGTCCTACAGGATAAGACCAAGGATTGATGTCTAGAATATCGTTGCAGACCACCAGCGGTAGGCGGGTAAGACGTCACGTGGACGAGAGGGACAGAGTATGACGGGACAAGGTACGAAAACGGCAGGGACAAGCGATATCGCACCGACGCTCGGCACGAAGATGGACAAATTAGTTCTGCTGTGGAGGTTGGTGTGCACGTGTGGTGTGAGATGGCGTCTCGATCCCGGCGCTTTCTGTCAGAAATTTTGAGGCAGGGTCTATGCTCGATGCAAAGGTGGAGTAACAGCCGGGAGGATTTTACTGGGTGTTACTGTTGGTGCCGTCGTCGAACTTGGCTGCCGTGCGGATATGTGGTCGGATGCAGCGGCGCAAAGGACTGGTTTCACGCACAGTGGAGGATCGTGCAGCTGCAAAGCTCTGTCTATGATGGATGGCTCATCGGTGGATGCGGAGGTAGGTGCAATGGGTGTGGGTGCCGTCGCGGAAACAACGTTCGCTCTTGGCCGATACGTGTACTATCAGGTACCTTAGCACCGCCAGATAAAATTGCTGGGGATTGGAAGCTTCTTGGCGTATGTCACAAGGCATGGGTGTCGTGTAACTACCTCGTAGTTAAGCGGCGCCCGTGCAGAACGTGCAGCGCCGACATCCTTCCCTTCCTCTGCCGGGCAAAGAATTCCTGCTGGTGCAGCCTGCAGCCTGCAGCCTCAAGCCTCGGAAGAAGCCGCCATACCGCGATAGCTTGTGACTTGTGTGCTTTTAAGTTGTGCGTGATCTGTGCGGCCTATAGTAGCGCCACGGATACCGGGAACACCAGCAGCGTATGTATGTCGCGTGTCACCATGGGCAGATCCAGATGCAGTGGAGAAAGAAGGCAACCCGCCCTCAAACTGTTCTTAAAGCTGACCTCTGCCTTCCTCTGGCACCACGCCGACCCTCACCTCATTCGTTGTTCGTCCTCGTCTCGTAACACTCGCGCTTACTGGACAAAGAAGCGACATCTGCCATAAGGTACCTCTTTCACATCAATAAGCTCATCCACATCCACCATGGCCACCACCACCCAGCTCCCAGCAGCGCATGTCGACAGCTATGACTTTGTCATCGTTGGCGGAGGCACAGCTGGCTGCGTGATTGCATCTCGCTTGTCCGAATACTTACCAAAGAAGCGGGTACTGCTCATCGAAGCTGGTCCATCTGACTTCATGGACGACCGAGTGCTGCTTCTCAAGGACTGGCTGAACCTGCTGGGTGGCGAGCTGGACTACGACTACCCCACCACGGAGCAGCCACACGGCAACTCCTTTATCAGACACTCCCGCGCCAAGGTTCTCGGCGGCTGCTCCAGCCACAACACGTTAATCAGCTTCCGGCCGTTCGAGTACGATTGCAAGCGATGGGAGGCCCAAGGCTGCAGAGGTTGGGACTTCAACACTTTCACCCGAATCCTCGACAACCTCCGCAACACCGTCCAGCCAGTACACGAGCGTCACAGGAACCAGCTTTGCAAGGATTGGGTCACCACGGGCGCCAAGGCCCTCGATCTTCCTGTCGTGCACGACTACAACAAGGAGATTCGTGAGACTGGAGCTTTGCACCCAGGTATTGGCTTCTTGTCTGTATCGTACAACCCTGACGATGGCCGCAGAAGCAGTGCAAGTGTTGCATACATTCACCCTATTCTGCGTGGTGAGGAGAAGCGACCAAATTTGACCATCTTGACCCATGCGTGGGTAAGTAAAATCAACCTCAAGGGCACTCAGGTCACCGGTGTAAACGTGACGCTCCAAGACGGCACCCAACGCACCCTGACTGCCAAATGCGAAACCGTCTTGTGTGCAGGTGCTGTAGACACGCCTCGCTTGATGATGCTCTCCGGTCTTGGCCCAAAGCAACACCTTCAATCCCTCGGCATTGAAGTACTCAAAGACCTGCCCGGTGTAGGCGAGAACCTGATTGACCACCCCGAATCTATCATTCTCTGGGAGCTGAACAAGCCTGTTCCAGCCAATCAGACTGTCATGGACTCCGATGCCGCCATTTTCTTGCGAAGACAAGTACCCAACGCAGCCGGTGGTGATGGTGACATCATCGATATCATGGCTCACTGTTATCAAGTGCCATTTGTGTACAACACTGAGCGCCTTGGCTACGATGTGCCAAAGGACGCGTTCTGCGTCACACCCAACATTCCTCGTCCCCGCTCACGAGGCAAGCTCTATCTCACAAGCTCAGACCCTAGCGTGAAGCCAGCGCTTGACTTCCGCTACTTCTCCGACCCAGAGGGATACGATGCCGCGACCATCGTCGAGGGCTTGAAGGCAGCTCGCAAGATTGCCGAGCAGGCGCCTTTCAAGGACTGGATCAAGCGAGAGATCGCGCCAGGCCCAGCCATCACATCCGATGAGGACCTCAGCGAGTACGGCCGCCGAGTTGCACACACCGTGTACCATCCAGCCGGCACCACCAAAATGGGCGACGTCAAGACAAACCACATGGCAGTCGTCGATCCAGAGCTCAAGATCCGCGGTCTGCAGAACGTCAGAATCGCTGATGCTGGTGTCTTCCCAGAGATGCCATCCATCAACCCCATGCTCACTGTCCTCGCCATCGGCGAGCGTGCGGCTGAGATGCTCGCCGAGACATGGGGCGGCAACGAGTGGGCACAGCGTCCTCGCCTATAAGCGAGTGCTCGTATTTGAATGACTTGATATATTGAAAGAAAGGAAATGTACGTTCTGAAGCGAGAACAACCACAGCAAGATGGCGATGCCGTGGCCCGCAGTCACGCTACGAGAGTCAATGTTTGAACGATACCCCGAGAATTTTGTTTGTGTTATATAGCGAAATGGCATTTTTGAAAAGGAGGGTTTGTGTATACCAACATGCACAACGGCTACATAGGGAAGAAACTAAACTAAAATGGAGAGCTCCAAGAAGCCGCCACATCGCGAGTATCACGTCCGCAGCATACTTCAGCCCGCAAGCCGCCCTGACTAGTACGATCCCATGCCAGCAATTCAATCTCAGCAGTAACAACGACAGCACCCCCAACAGCAAGCGTCAACTTGGATCATCGCCAGCGAGTTGTGATGCCGTCGCTCCTGAGCTGTCCGACGTTTTCGGAGGTGAGTCTGTGTCCGGGTGGCCAGCCAGACTTTATCGCAGCTTCACAATGGTCATTTTCGTTAGACACGGCAGAATCTACAAGCTGATTTATGAACGCCGGCGTATTCGAAATGTCGGCCGTGGCCGCCATTAGCTCAGACGAGGGCTCAGCAATCTCCGTGGTCCTCACAGTGGCGTGTTTACTGATTGCGGGCATGGCAGATGTCTCGGTGTGAGCGAGCGTGGCAGCTTTATTCTCGACCGAGGCCGGCTTCTTAGAACTCGGATACTCGGGACGGGTCGCTCTAACGTCGTTGTCCATACAGTTCATAGGCACGGCAAAGCTTGCAGAAGATGCATACGCCGGAGCTTTGGACGAGCAGACTTCCTCACTATCCGGCTTGGCCAGTAGAGGTCCTTCATCTGGTGAAGTATCGATCGTAACTCTTGCATCGACTAAGCCCTGAGCAGCATTAGAGGGAAGGGCAGTGGCGCTCTGATTCTCGCTGATAGCTTTTGAGGATGAGGTGAAGTCGGCAGGGTTATCTGTGATCAAGCGTGGTCTTCTTCGAACAGGCTCGTCCGAAGTCGCTGACTTTGAAATGTGCTTGATGCCAGCAGATTCGGCCGCTTTGTCCAAGTCGGTCGAAGATCGAAATGAACTCGACGCCGCGCTCTTACTGTAAGCACAGCAATCACAGGCCCGCTTCTGGAGGTCATTAATTGAGACACAGTCTTGATATATGCCCTTCTTTTCACTACAACTCGTGCATCGAGCTCCTGTTTTCCTTCGCTTCCCGCTTATTTGGATCAGGGCGGACCCCATATTCTCCGGTACGGCACCATTGAAAGTCCTGTCGATCCGTATGCGGACTAATAGAGTCTCCTTCCCAAATCACTCGTGGTGAAGTCTCTTCAGATTACGTAGGGGTAATTAAGTCTTGGTCCAAACCCTTTCACTGGTACCACGTCTGAAGATGGCAACTATCTTCTTGGTGTAGTTACGAAAGCTATCCCTGGACTCGAAGCACATCGGTATCACAACCTGTGGGTGACGCTTTCCCGGAACAGGAATGTAGTCACCCAAGAAGGCGAAGACATCCATCTCCCTCTTCTTGGAAGTTTCCTGAGGTGCCGAAACGTGTTTCCGGGTCGCCTTACCCAAAGATCGCTGATCTAAAGTTTTGTCTGTTTCCGAATCCTTGCGGTCGCGTTCTGCAAGCTACAGCGCATCGCCAAGGGCGTCAGACTTAGAGGTAAAGTTAGAAAGTAGTATACAGTACCTGTTCGTAATCTAGCTAATAATTTCTATAATCTTAACAGGCGTATAGCTAGATCTGCACGACACAGAGAGGCACCCATTAAACATCAGCACCTCTCGTCGTGTGTCGATCGCTCCGATTCAGAGTGACGTGACGCCGACAAACTCCTGACTTTGACGCCGAGGGTGACATTACGCATTGAGTCGTCTTGGACTCTTTCATGGATGGCGGATGGCGCTGAAGTCACCTTGTAGCGCGACGAGGTGTCCTCAATACTGCTAGCATCCATCTATGATTACTGAACCAATCAAGTCGGACCCATCTTGCCCCTTGGTCGATCCCAACACGTATTCTCATCCGTCTTCGTCATCAAGTTCGACATCGACGTGCTCTATCTCAGAACTTGAAGGCCACAGACAGAAAGATAGCGCCACGATCGATTTGTCCCGCATCTTGCGCTGCATTCTCGTTCGAACTCTGTCGAACACTTTCTGTACCGTCATATCGTGATTCAGAACGACGATGTTGTGGCCAGCGTGGCCAGGAACTGTGAAGCGGACCAGGAATTTTGAAGAACAGGCAGGGAGCCCCGATGATGCTGCCCTCAGCACACTCTGTGCAGCTTGCTTTGCGCTGTATTCCTCCTCTGTTGACTGTGATGAAGCGTTCGGAATCAGCAAAGCACTGAGTTCACTCGCATGCTCGGAAGCACATAGCAAAGCTTTGCGCTGTTTATGCCTCGAAGTTGGGCTGCAGTAAGAGCTTTCAGGGTGATTGAGAGCGGTCCAGCCGTGTGCCGCCGTGCCGAGGCCTTCATTGTCAGATCTTTGTGCTATAAGCGCCGGCGGCGCAGGAAGAGGTAGAGCCTGGTGATAGTAAGACTGAGTCTATGACCTCTTACGTTTCCTGCTGGTGCCATGCAAGGGTACGCTTCCGCCAACCTCGACGTTGCGAGATTTGTACGTATCGGTCGGAGTCATTAGTAGTACCGAACTGGTATAGCCTCCTGAGGTCTTCCAGAAGGACCAAGCGTGCGGAATGTTACCGTGTTGTCGAATCAAGGCGAAGACCTGTCGGTCGTTCTGCTTGCAGGGAAATGTCCACACCTATACTGATCAGTGCACGCGAAATAGAGAGAGACGCGCAACAAAGAAAGTGACTTACGTTGTCGTCCAGGTCTTCCCAGTCAAAGTCGTAACATTCGGCTCTGACTTTGACACTGCCTTCGCCATGTACAAATGTGCATGCTGCACACTGCAGATATATGACATCCACTTCCGGTGCATTTGAAAAGACCGGCGGGTCAGCACTGCGTCGGCCAATTAACATTGTGACATGGTCAGCGCGAGGTCTCCATATGGTGGCGTGAAATCGTGCCAGGCGGATTGATCAGACGAGTACTAGCCCAGAGTATGCCCGGGTATAGACGACGCCCATCTTGCTTCCACTTATTGTAGTAGTGCTGGGTGAGATCATCGAGCGATGGTCCATTGATCGATATTCCCTCCTCGTCGTAGTCACCCAACCATACATCAAGATCTTTGAGACCATTTGCATCGTCGCCTGAACATCTGTCCAGCGAGAATAGCGCGTGATCAACTTGGCCAGATCCTCCAAGGAAGCACTGGATACTGTGGTCGTTGTCATGTGCTGATCGATGCGAGGGAGATACGCCGCCGCTATCCCGTGATGGCCGGCTGCGGTGCGATAGTGGTCCTTATGGTATCTGAGAATTTTCTCGAGTACGAGCTGGCAGAGAGTGACTTTAATACTGCAAGGAATCAGCCATCATTCGCGGACGAATGTCATTCACCTTGGAGTGCCGAGAAAACGCCGCACTGAATACGTCGACACAAGGAGGTCACGAGTCCGCACTGAAGACTGACGCGGTAGAAGGAAAGTGAGTCCCCGGTGGCAGCCGGGAACTCGCCTTCCTTACTTATAACTCGCGATCGTTCAGGTCATCGTAGAACAGAGGCTTTCCGTACGGAGTGGCTGCGGAACCCTCGCCAGGGTTCAGCAGCCACGGCCGACGGTCATGCCGTTTCCAGATGCCGGGGGTGTATCTGTCGAAGAGCTACAAAGCTGCTTCTTGGATCTGGTCAGAGGCAAGGATCTCCTCATTGGTCTTGAGGTAATGCTCAATGCATAATCGACCGATCCCCTGTTCCCATCTGCATGAGCGCTGACGTTAGTATCCACTGATCGGGAACAGACGGTGCAAATCGCTCACAACTCGTGGACAGGTGCGCCGATAGATGTAGTCCAGTCGTCCCGTCGTTTTGTGTAGGGCGCTCGTAGTCCGAGTCGAGAGAGTAGACCAGTGATCTTGGTGCGCCCTCCCATAATACATAGTGGGTGATGACTGGCAAGCCCGACAGGAAAGAAAGTGGTCACGATGGAGACTTCGAAAAGAGCGAGGCGATGAAATTCGTTGGGACGGCCCAAGGACGGACTGAATTTCAAATGTCCCTTCATTTGGCCAAGGTGACGAAGCCTTCCAAAACGCTGTTTCCCCGCTCATTCCTGGTCCGATGCCGTCAAGAGTTACCCACGTCCTGTTCATGGGGCACTGATGGGGTTGGGCCGGCCTTCCGCTTTGGACAGCAACGTGAACGTTCGTGCAGCTTTATGACAGAGACGATGACCGTGGAAATGCTTGGTCGTTGACTCGGCAAGCGACTGCCATCTGTGAGCTTAATCAACTGCCTGCGAGACGCAATCTCAACACATGGAGACTTCGCGTTCCTGTGAGTCTCGCTGAAATCGACGAGAGGACCTGTGCTTCCCGTGCGAAGTGATGTCAACCTGGTAGTGACACAGCCCTGGCTTGATTGTAAGCCACTTCCTTTTCCATTGCAACGCTCGCATCCGGAGCAGCACAGTGATGATGTGTCATTGCCCTATGATTGTGCCGTGTGAGATGCACGTTCGCACAGAACTGTCACCAGCCCATGGACACAATGACTTGCTTTATGGTTGTTCGAATTCCTGTTGCAAACTTTAGCATGCGTATGCCGGCGCCAGATGGATGTACGCTGCAAAGCTGTACCCCATTACAACAAGCTCTAAGCTACACATGGAGACGGTATCCTCCGATTACGTTCGACATGCGCTGCAAGAAATGACCGATGATAGAACACTTTACGATTCCGTCTTCAACTGCTGTCGTTCGAGCATCTCGTCATAGCTCTTTCGAGCCTTGCCCCAGATATGCCGCTCACAGGAGACAGCCGACCGGCCTTGTTCTTGAAGTTGCTCCGGCGGTCTCAAGATGTTGCTGTGAATGTCGTCCCTGCAATTGTAACAGTGTGCGTCCTGTCAGGGCCTCGTTGTAGTGATTGGCGTGCAGAGTAATGCACAGTACATGGGTTCCCGTCGATGCATGGATCGTAGCTGGAGTGTGGCAGCGACTCTCGTGAGATATACATGTCATCGCCTTAGAGCAGAAACAAAATCCTGCCGAGCTGTTCAACTTGCCCTCCTGCTGAAAAGCAGGTTTTCCTCGCTTCGAGGGACCACGACAGGGACAAAACTTCAAGCGCTTCTCGCGACGGGGTTTTGGTGAGGCATATGCCCTTTGCGTCAGATCCATTCGATACACCACCAACCAGGATGCCTGAGCATGTAATTGAAGCCGAGAGCGGTGACAGTTCTTTGGCGAGCGTTACCCACAGCAGATGTTACGGCACTCCAATAAGTTTCGATCCTGATGTGGTTGCAGATGAGCCTCAGGTGTGTTGTGCTCGATGGCTTCGACTGAACTCTACTTAACATGACCAGAAGAACGAAATTGACAGCTTGACATCTCATAGGCAGATGGAAGCCATGCATGGAATGCAACAAACAGAGCTAGCCAAGTAGGCGAAAGCGAGGTTGCCTGTGTCGCCTGTCTCCGGCGCCAAGATCAGAGATCCTTGCGACCTCTGTCGCAGCAAGAAACGCGCATGCTAGATAAGACCATTTGGCGATTGGACAACCATGCAGGACTTGTGCCGAGCGTAAGGAGCTATGCTCGTTTGCCCACGGCGGGAATCAACCACCATGCCGAACGCTCCTTGAAATGTGGCCAACACTTCAGAAGGCAACTCGATCCGAATCGACATACGGACCCAAGCAGTCGTCCAATCAATCGCAAGCCGTAACGGAAGAGCCCGCCGCACTGAACATCGATGCATCGCTGGACACTAGCAGCGGCCGATCAAAGCTACACTTGACCAACGCGACACAATTTGCGCGGATGATGGACACCGTCCTCGCTCAGATGGGCCTAGAACAGCAGCGGCGCGAGCGGGTCTTGAAGTAAGTGATGCGCTTCCCATTGGTGTTCTCTCGGGAGACCCCTAAGGCCGGCGGTGGAACTGTTTGAAAGAGTTTCGTGAGAGAGCATATAGCAGTGGCCACGAGATGTGACAGGACAAGATATTGATGATAAACATCCTACTCGCCCGTCCCGTAAACCTTGCCTGTGGACAACCGTATCGTTTTATCGCTTCGTCTGGGATGGCACGCTGAACCCTCTGGTCATGAAGTCACTGCTCTTCCCAAGTGGCTTGCTCTGGTCTCTTGATGAAAAGAGACTACGCACGTTGTCATTCTCCATTCTCCACTTCTTTGCCTTCCCCTGCTCTTCCATGACCTTTGCCGCGAGAGAAGCTGTGGAGGCGTTGTTGATGCCGTTGGCTCTGTGCTCACCCGCGTCCTTGACAACAGATGATGACTTTGACTTGACCTTCTTCGTCGATCCCGATGTCTCATCTGCTAGCACCTCGGTCGCCTCACCCTTCTTCTTGCGCTTCTTACCGCCAGGTGCCTTCTTCAGCGAATGCGACAGACCCTTCTCAAGTAACGTTGTGTTCCTTAACAGCAACCTCGCAATATCCTCCTTCGATGTGGGCACGATCGGTATGATGTCGTTTGAGGCATACTCGCTCTCGCAGGTCAGGCACTTCTCTCCGGAGACTTCCTTGATGGCAATGCCTGAGAAGGCATGACCGCAGGGCACGATGTATGCCGCCTTGGAGCCTGGACCCAGCCTATCGCCAGTCACGGGACACTTCCAGTAGACATGCTTTGTCGCACCGTTCGCTGACTCTGTCGCCTCCTTGTCCACCTCGAACTTGACCTCCACCACATCCTTCAGACTTCGGATCGAGCCTTGTGTGATGCGGTCGGCATCTTCTTTCCGCGTACCTTCCACGAGATACTCAAGGATCGTAGACTTGTTGTACAGTTTTCCTGACGAGTCTGATACCACGGGATGCGCCAATGGATCCAGCGATATTGGGTCCGTCGTCCAGTGGAATTCCTGGTGTTCGTGCTGTGTCTCTTTGATCTGTGTCGCGCTGGGATCACGTGCTGCTTCCTTGACTAGCTCACGGCGAGTCGGTATGCTGCCGCCGTCGTTGCCCATGGCGGAGAATGGTGTTGTGGTATGAAATCGTATTGTTGGTGTCGATGTTGCACGAATCGAGGAAGTGATGCTTCCGCGTTGCCACGTGCTTTCGCGTAGCGCTTTTCGGCATCCGGCAGCCCGCTAGTTCAACCTTCCTCCCTCGGCAAGATGTCAAACCACTTTGGGTCCATTCCCGAGGATTCAGCAATTCCTGATGACACGAGATGTGTTCACTGTTACCAGGAAACCTCAACAACACCCAACGTCTGTCCCTGAGCACTTGGCGTAAACAGTGATCCCTTTCGCCAACGGTTGTACATACTGTTCTTTCTCTTCATTCACTTCAGGCGGGAGCTCCTGCGAAAACAGCCAGCCGCGAAGCTTGACTCGCTTGCCGGTTGAGGAAAGTGCGGACGTGAGCATTTGGTGCAAGATTGTTTTCCACGAAACCTCATCCTGCACTATTGCATTCATGGCGGAAATTGTACGACCAGTGATCAAGAAGCGGAGGCTATCAAGCTCCGCTGGTATGCAGCAAGCCATTGCTCAACCGGGATCGATCAAAATCAATGTTACCGGCGCACATATCATTGACCACGAAGACGGAGACTTATCACCAGATCGATCGCCTGCCAGCAGCCAGCAGGAAGACGAAGAGCATTCTTTTCAGCACCACAAGCGGGACATCCGACTTCCAAATCACACAGCCGTGGTGAGCCATGTAGCAGCAGATATTGGCGGCTCACTTGCCAAAGTTGTTTACTTCACCAGAGAAAGCATATCACCAGAACTGGGGGGCCGGCTGAGTTTTCTATCATTTGAGACTGACAAGATCGACGAATGTATTGAGTACCTACGGACGCTCCAAGTCAAACACCAGCAATCGAATGGTATGGATAAGGCGACCAAACTCAGCATAATGGCTACTGGAGGTGGTGCATTCAAGTTCTACGATCGAATAAAGGAGCGGCTTGGAGTTGAGGTCGAGCGAGAAGATGAGATGGAATGTCTCATCAAGGGTCTTGACTTCTTTATTACGCAGATTCCAAATGAAGTGTTCACATACAACGACAGCGACCCGGAAAATGCAGTGGAGTTCCAGGAGCCACGATCTGATGTCTACCCTTATCTTCTCGTCAACATTGGCAGCGGTGTCTCCATGATCAAAGTGTCTGGCCCATCTCAATACCAGCGCATCGGCGGTACTTCGCTTGGAGGTGGTACTTTGTGGGGGCTTCTATCATTATTGACTGGAGCACGAAACTTCGACGACATGCTGGATATGGCAGACAAAGGTGATAACAGTGCCGTTGATCTCTTAGTAGGAGACATCTACGGCGAAGGCATGGGTTACGAGAAGATTGGCCTGAGCGAGAAGACGATCGCAAGTAGTTTTGGAAAAGTGCTCAAACGAAAGCGAGAAGCTGAACGAGAAGCCGAAGATGGTACTTGCAGTAATGGCGATACACGGACGAAGTTCACATCTCTTACTCACGATATCGACGACACAGCGGGCAGCGGCCTGGTTGGAGACGGCCGCATGTTCAAACCCGAGGACATATCGCGTAGCTTGCTATACGCCATTAGGTATGTACTATGATCGTGGCAAGTGGCACTATTTACTGACGTATTTTAGTAACAACATTGGCCAAATCGCCTATCTACAATCAGAAAAGCACGACCTGAAGCGGATATACTTTGGCGGATCCTTCATCCGTGGTCACCAGCAGACGATACACACACTGTCTTTCGCCATCAAGTTTTGGAGTAAAGCGACGAAGCAAGCGTTCTTCTTACGACACGAAGGTTATCTTGGCGCTGTTGGTGCCTTCGTCAAACGCAAGCCGCCAAACTGGGGTCGGGCCGTGAGTGCAGAGCTAGGGGATGAATGAAGGTGGACAGGCAGTACCTATGTCCCCGAGAACGTTCTGAGCACTGCCCGTGTGGATCAGGCGCAGCCGCGAGCATGGGTCCATCGATCTGATGCGCTGCATTGGATTGGGAGAAGAAGATGACAAGATGCAAGGTTCACACCAAGCGGGAAAGGCCGTTGATGGGTGGCTCCTGCCCTCGAAACCCCCCTCCAAATTGTACTCTGTCCACCTCCGCCCACCATCCCTCCGTCTCCATTCACACTACATCCATCTCGTGACATCTACAGACCCGGTGATAGTAAGCGATTATGGTGCGCTCGTGCCCAAGGGTCACCGACCTCGTCTCGCAGCTTGGCCTGCGGGCGCCTTTTACAAAGCGCGTCGTCGACTGGAAGCTCTCCGAGGTACGTACGCAGCGACAAGCAACAGCACAGATACCCGCACCGACACAAACCCTGGCATAGGTATCGAACTGTACGCTTGGGATGCTGTTGTACTTCATTATGTGGACCACTTGCCGTGGCGGTGATATGTGATCCTCGGGGCCGTAGCTGACAACCTTCTGCGAGGTAGGCTGCTCCCGTCCACGACATGTATCTCAAGAACATTGATCAACTTTGCAAGGTCAGTCGAAACTATTTACATAGGCTCTCAGCGCTTTCGCTATCGAGCTGACCCAAACAGACGCACTGCATGAAAGGCAACGACGAGATTCTATATGGAGAGCAAGTCCGCAAAGCAGCCTTGTCCTTGAGCAACCAGTACGGCCCAGCTATCTGGAACTCCTCAGAAGCACGTCCATGGCTGCTACGACCGGGTGAGGGTGCGCGCAACGCTCCATACGGGAAGGATCTGTACTGGCACGACCCACACGACCGCGAATTGTATGACCTCCCACATACAGCTGGCGACTGTGCTAACCGCAGTGCAGCATCCGTAGGACGCTTTCATCTCTAGTGGTGGAGAAAATCTGGCGATATCGCAAGGAAAATATCCGCAAACTGAGAGACGATTCGACCGATCCTAGCTACACATCGACCGCGCAAGTCCATGCACCGCGTAGCAGCCGCACGTCACTCGCGCCTGTACCCACTTCTTTGCAGTGCTTTACAGAAGGAAGTGGCCTCGACGCCCACTATAACGCTTCTTGGCTGAAGGATAATGGTATCTGGCTGGGCGATGTGAACAACTACGACGAGGTCGTCAATGGTCCATGCTTCAACGATGTCTGTCAGAACTATCTTGACATGACGTTTGGTGATGAAGGCACCGGCAATGAAGAGGCAAGTCTCACAGCACAGAGGTATATCAAGCGGCGAAGCCATGCGCTTCGCGGAGCGTCGCACTCCCCTGCTCATTATATCCTCTTAGACCACACATCTAGGGCCTCGAAAGCATAACTGACGATCTACCGTTGATAGCCATACATGTTTGACGAGGTGCCAGAAGAGAGCACCATCATGCTTGAATGCGCTGCCTGCAAAACTTTCAATTCCAAGAATTCTCCCGCCGGCTTGGTACAGGTGCAATGCGAAGGTGTTATCCATAAGGATGACGAGACTGTTCTACAGAAGAACGTAAGTAGTATCCATTTCCACACTGCTAATACCATCTCACTGACAAGACTCAGCATTGGGTTTTTCCGTGCCGCCTCGATGGTACAGCAGTCTTCGCATTGGTCAAGAGAGACAAGAAGAACCCCGAATACTGGTCGTTCTGGCGAGTAGACGGTGGCTACACTACCACTGTCTACCTTACGTCCACGTCCAAATATCAGTCATCTCCTGCGAAAGGTAAAGCTCGCGCCGTAGTGCATCGGAATTCTCAGCACGAGCGTAGTGCGAAACGCCGTTGCACTGATAGCGGTCATGGACTGGCGTCGCCGAATCTGACTGCTACTGGGGCAGGCCTCCACGCGATAGCCACACGCGACACTCCGGATCTTCGATCAGCTGCTGCGCCTCTCACTGCTGGCTCTGTATGCGCTTCGTTAGGCTCTACGACGCGGAATCAAGGAAACGTCTCTACAAAGCCTGTCGGCCGAAGTTCTGGCAGCAGAACCGGCTTTATCAGCGTGTACGACAGCACTCGTGCGCCTGTCCTGCGTCCAGACACCACAAACGAGGTCAATGTGGCTTCTATCTCAACGGCAACCGTGCAGCACGAGCCACAAAGAACAGTAGCAGAGCCGGTTGTCGAGAGCGCGAAGGCAGCGTCGGTTCAAGCTCCACATGCATCCAGTGCCTTCTCCGATCGCATTCGCGTCTGGCTTACGACCGGCTGGACTGTTGCTGGTCGCAACGTTGTTCTGGTCAATGACTCCGCCAGCGTCCAAGACTTATACAGCGAGATCAGCAAGAAGTTGAGCCGAAAGCTGCAAGGCAAGACAATCGCAGCACTGAACATGTCAATCAATGTGCCACCACATGGCGATGAAGCTATCGATGTCGAAATCAACGACGATGCTGGCTGGGAAACTATGCTGGAGGTCGCGCGCGAAGCAGGAAAGAGTGAACTGTCAGCAATCGTGCTGCGGAATGGCAATTAAGCAATACACGCCGCAATGGATCAGAACTCCAAGATTGCGCTGCACACTGTGCATTCCGAGTGGCTACGTGTTTACTCGCGGAGGTAAGAACATTTGAGAGACGCACTTGCGAAAAGATTGAACTCTCGGCGATCGTGCTGCGAAATGACGACTAGTTAGCTGGATGAAAGCGGTTCTCCAAGTTTGCGTTTCACATAGTGCACTCCAGGTAGCAGCGTCTTTGCTCGGTGGCGTGAGAGCATATGAGAGAGATGTTTGCGAACACACGAACGAGCTGTATGAGAGATCGGACGGAAAGGTCGTGCTTAGGTCCGTGTCGTATCGATTCGGATTGAAGAACGAAGCATGACAGGCCACGATGGCACGACTTGTGCTACGTAGTTTAGCAGAGTCTTGGAAAATGTCCATGGAGAGTGCTTTTGCCGGTCTTAGCTAGCGAGACATGGGTGTAAGCTCGAAACATGGCATTCCGCTGCTTTGACTGGAGATCCTGGTAGGTACATTTGCTTATACGAGGCATTGAATGAGATGGCGAATGCAAGATGACATCTCATTATCCGAGCAACAGACTATGATGGATTCTTCTTTCCAGTTACGAGGAACGTGGTCGTTACGCAGCGAGGGCGCCACTATCGGCTCACTGGACCGATGGGGGTGGTACGTAATTGGCTCGCCTGGCTGGCTGTAAGAAACACACATAGACCCAACAGAGCGCAGACGAGCAAGCATCTGTGGAGAGATGGTGGTGCCATGACTTGAGCCCGCCGGGACGCGATTGGACACTGCTGCCAAACAGACTTTCAGGCGTGCTACATTCTTATCATATGTACAGTACAGGCGAGACGAGCTGCTCGAGCACAGTCCGAGGTCATCACTCATTAATCTCGTTCGCGGACCTACGATAGCCGTGCGGGCCGTGTGAGGGACCTGAGGGGAGAGAGAGTCGGGTGCACGATCCATCAATAGAATCCTAGGGGTGCAAACTGAGTGGTCTATCCCGGCATTTCGCAGTCAGCCAGCCCGCGCTAATAAGACTACTCTACGGCGCTACGCTACGGATGCCGCCTCGCACGCCCACGCCTCGCATGTTGGACGAAGCGCGCGGCCGCGAATGAAAATGGGCTGCATGTCGTCGTGTACACCTCGTGTGGTATAGACCACGTAACCGGGAGTAGGCACTAAAGTCGGCCTGGGACCCGCGACGCGGCCATCTCCTTGTATATATGGTGCGTTGTTCGGATTGTGCGAGCCAGCAGGGTCGCACAGAACGTACACTAGTCGGACAGGGATGAGATAGGCCCACCATGTCGTGCTACATTGCTCGGGACGAGCTATGCTGGAGAGTTTATGCTTTACTATCATGACCGTCCGCGCGTTATAACGGATTGACCGTTTGCTTGCTGCTGACTGGACTCTGCTGGAGTCTCAGCATCATGGCCCAGCAGAGCTTCGTGGGCGGCGGGAGGGATGCATAGATCGAGCGGTGTGTCCTCTACGATCAACCAATGAGACCCGCCCAACTCTATTGACTTTCTCGTTTCTGGGCGTCCACCTCATCTTTCCACTCTTCTGCACGGTTGTACTGTGCCACTAGGAGCACAGGAGGGCATAGTGGTTACCTTGTGCCCAGACCTGCCCGTGGTCCCGCCTGCTCTGCTCTGCTCTGCTCTGCTCTGCTGTGGGAAAGGTGGATGGTGCTTTCCTGGCCCGCGCTGCTCTTGCCCAGACGCGCTTGACTTCACCATGCGTCCGTTCCGTCTAGCATAGCAATTCTGCCCGATCACTGATTCCTTATGCTTCTCACCACCCTCGCCCGCCGACCTCAACCACTTCGACTCACACTGACTGGCGCCTATCTGTTGTTCCCATCAACACTTACTGCCGCCCGCCATCAAATGCCATCGGAAACATGACCATGTTGCGCTGGGATCGCAACCTCCTTGGCCTGGAGCGGTCATTGGGCCTCCGCTCCGAACGTGGCATCTCTCGTCAGAGCAACAAGGACGCGCCACCGATCGAACAACTCCTCGACAGCATCAAACTCATCGCCAGACGATGGGTTTCCGCCACAAATCGCGAAATTCGCACTTCAGAAGTGCTGAAACAAGACGCTCTCGGCTTGTTTGATGAATACGGTCCCACCATTTGGCCCGACGATCAAGTTCGCCCGTCTTGGCTTGAAGAACCCAGCGATGACGCCTACGAAGGCAGATATCCCAGAGACCTGTACTACAGCGATCCGGATGATCGAGCAGTGTGAGTACAGTCATCATGATGTGTGCATTGTGCGGAATGAAACGTGGCTGACGCTGGTGTGCATAGCCTCAGCAGCTATTTCTGCGACTTGGTCGTGGAGAAGTGCATCAAGTATCACGACAATCAACTGCAGAAGCATCGACGTTTGAGCAAAGTGCACAGCGCTACTCCAACAAAGCAGGATGGTGACAGTGAAGATGACAACGATGACTCTGCGCTGTTGGACAGACTTGAGGCCTCTGTAGAGGCGGCTGGCGAGATCGGGGAAGCTGAGATCGTCGCTGACTCACGGCCTACGTGGGCACCTGTCAACAAACAGCCCGAAGTGCGCAGGACCCCAGACGTGCGAACGACGCCGGAGCAGGTCGTTGCGACGGTCCCGTCGATACCTGCCCCAACATTTTCGGTTTCTGTCATGACGACTGCGGCGAAGAGTGAGCCTTCTTACGGCGATTTCAGCAGGTATTACGTGACCGGTGGCGAAAGTCCAGAGCCGGAAGTATACACTCAACCACGGCTGCGAGCATCAGCACAAGCAGACAAGCTTCGTGCGACTGAAGAGAGGCGCGATTCAGCCATCGCGGCGAAGGACGCCAACAGAGCAGGCAGCGCCCCTGCACATCCCGGATCTCTAAGTCGAAAGCGACCTCGTGCCATAGATCAGGATGAGCCTGTTTTCAAAGTCAAGCGGAAGCGAGGTGGTGCGAAGTGGTCGTGGATGTTCACTTTCAAGATCGACCCTGAGAAGCTGAGGAGCATTCTTGCTGGTGACCGTGTTGCGCCCCCTATCGTCAACGAGGAGTCTGACTACTGGAGTGAGGATGAAGATGGACCTTCTCGCGATTCTGTTGACATTGACTGGCACGACAAGGATGAGGCCGATGCAGAGTCAAAGGCCGAGCCCGAAGATGAGGTTGAGCCACGACCACAAGCTGAACATCAAGTCGACATTGTTCGCGTCGGACTTAGCCGCTCCAAGTCGGCCGCGTCTTGGGATGGTTCTAGTGTCAGTGATTATGGCAAAGATGCTGCCGATAGACGATTTTCGCCCTTGCAACCTGGCGATTCCGCGACTCCCATCGCCGAGCATGCGGCCGCATCCCAAGAGAAAGACGCTAATGCTGGTGCCGAGGTTTCTGGGGAAGTCGAGATGATCGATGCAGGTGCTGAAGCTTCCAAAGATGGAACCACACATGGTTTTGAGACGCCATCACAAGCCACGTCAACTGTCGACCTCCGCAACGACCAGGATAAGCACCATCTTGAACCTGCTCTGTCCCGAGGTCCGCTAAATGTCGAAATCAGACGACCGAAGGAGCGACAGACCGAGTTCAACAACTTGAGAGGCATCGTCGCTGATGCTCTCCACAAAGACCCAGAGCGGAGACTTGCGGTGGACATCCCATCGTTCTCATCGGATCTGGCAAACTTACTGGAATCTATGCTGTACCAGAGATGCGTCAATGCAGGCGCAGCATACGATGCGAAAGTGCGACAGCTGAAGAGAACGCTCCGTACAGATGCTCGACTCACTCAGATGCTTATTCGACGTGAACGCATGCCGCCAGACGTCGTGCGCATGGTCATGGAGTCACCAACGAAAGAGTCTTCTTCTAAAGAGCCAATATTGCTCGACTCGGCACCGAAAGAGTCGGACGGTACCAGTACAGGCAACGTACCTATACAGTCTCGAGCGCCTGTGAAGAAGCAGGAAGCACTTGCTGAGGCGCAGCGGAGAGCAAGTGATGCCGCTGCTGGAACAAACGCCCAGACATCACAATCCCCGGCCGTGATCACAACAATATCGCCGAGCGCGACGCCAGTCCGAAGACACAGCTCACACAATAAATCAGTTTCCAAGCCTCCTTCGCTGGTGAAGCCCTTGGTGACACAACCGCGGCATGATCAGGTAGTCGGCTTCAGGGCTTCAGGGCCATCCCCCACAGCGCGTGCGTTCGAGGAAACACGCATCGATGACATTGTGCCGCCTACAGGTAATCCTGCAAACTTCAGGGCCTTGTCTGCAGCACCAACACAAGGCAAATTCCAAATCGCGCCGCCAAACACGCATCGATGTGTCTGCCAAAAACAACCATCGCCGTACGACGCTGGACAGCTTATTCAATGTGGCAATTGCAAGGTCATGCAACATAAGATATGTATGGGCGTGCCTACTGCCCTGCCACGAGGTCACCTATACTGCTGCGAGCAATGCAGGCCTGACGCGCATGTGGAAACAGTCAGAGCGTTGCAAAAGGGCCACAGAATCTGGGAGATGCGTGCTACTGCTTTTCATAACCAGCAGAACCAGCCACAACACCGCGTTAGCAACAGTCCACAGCTACAGGTACCACCGGCACCACCTGCTGCGCAAATCTTGCAAAGCAGTGTCGCGCCCGGGCATGCTCATCCGGAGCCGCTGCGACCGCCAGTCGTACCGACTCAAAGTCCGAGCGTGCAACCTGGGGTGGTTAGCTTCGGTAACAGTCTACCTTCGCAGCACATGAAGCCGGTCGGCAAGCCTAGAGCAACACCTGCTCCACCGTATCAAACCGAGATCATGAGCCAAGAATTGGGGAGGCGAATCATGGGCGACATGATGCAGATGCCAGTGGTGCAGCTTATTCTGCAAGCTGGATCAAGCTGGACTGAGGACCAGCTGCTTGATCTCAAGGCCGCGCTTGTCGAAGCACCTGCTGGTGGTAACGACCTTTCTCTGCTTGCGAAGCGTCTGTTTAAGAGCCGGCATGCATTCAAGCAGGAGTCAGCGTCAAATGCTGACTCCGACGCCCTCGAGCTGGATGTCGAGGTTAACTGGAACCGGAACCTGGACTTCAATGACAGCCTGCCAATGCCGGACGCAACCACTGCCGAAGAGTTCTTCCTGCAGCTCGAGGCGGAGCTTCCCGATGAGATCCGCGATGAACAGAATACGATCAAGGAAGTGAGAGTCAAATCACTTACAGAGCTGAAATGCGGACCTTTCTCACGTATTGTACGAGGCAAGGCTGGCGATGCTGGACTACGAGCTGTCAGGAAGAAGCTCAAGTCGCTTGGAAAGGATGTTGAGCCGGAGTTGCAATTTTTCATTGTGTGGCAGGATAAAGCGAGGACCGCGAGTGTTGGTGCGTAGGAGCACGGCAAGATTGTTCTGGAAAGATGTGCATTCCTTGCAGATGACAGTCGCTAGATACCCATTCGTTGCTGTTCAATGTGTATTGATGGCGATGCCGACGGATCGCTAATTTCATGATATCATAGGGGTGGAACATCATCGTGACGATACTCTACATGGATTCGAACTGATGTGTACAGATAAACCAGCTACAGAACGACTCCGCTTCAACTCTCGAACAACAAACAATCGACTGAACCAACCACCCACTTCCACCAACATCCAACACGCCACGATGCCTCGCGGGACATACCCTCCGGCAATCATGACAAACTCCCAAACACGACAAGAACAATCCAATATTGACCTCTGCAAAGAGTACATGGCGATCGCCTACTCTCCAACTGACAACACCGGTTCGGATTCTGTTCGCCACCTTTGTCATGAAAACTCCTGGTTCTGGGGTGAGTTTTTTGTTGAACCCAAAAGGCATATGGCTTCGATGGACGCACAGCTGACGACCTCTTGCTTCAACAGCACCTGCTACATTCCCCGGCTGCGAAACTCCCATGGACTATGCCCAATCCCACTCCGTCGTTTTGAAGAGTGTTGCAGACCTCAAGATCTTGAGGTTCGATCAGGCTTGGGCGAAGGAGGGGCATGTGTTGTTGAGGTATACTGCTGAAGGTATGTAGGTTTTCAGGTGAATAGATGGCCTTGATGTTGACTGGGAGTACAGGGAGCCATTGCGGTGAGCCGTACAAAGGCATCGAGAAGACGGGCAGGAAGGCGACGTGGGCTGCTGCTGCGATTTTTGAGGTGCACGACGGGAAAATCAAGAGCTTCACGAAGGATTGGGATCAGAAGACGATGCAGGTATGATTTGATCTCGGCACGAGCGCGAATATTTATGCTAACGGGGCTGTGAAGATCCAGCTAGGGTGGGCGACGGTCAATGAGAGTGATGATCCGAGGTGGAACGCTGCGGCGCTGGCGGATTTTGAGGGGTCGAGAAAGAGGAAAGAGTAAGCTGTCCGCGAAATGAGCTTCGATGTCTGTCAACTTTGAAGCATGCCCATACGCTCTGTGCTCCAAGCTAGGCATCTCCTTCAGACGCAGTTCAGACTTAGCCCGAACGAAGATGACCGAGTATCCCTTCCTTGCTCGTTGATTCGAAGCTTAGCCTTGATAGCTCCAGTGACCTCGACGCATAAGGTCGCGTATCTGCGGCACTGCATCCGTCACTGCGTCTCCCAGTCTCACGCTCTGGCCTTTTGGATACTGCCAGTACACCGCGCCTTTGAAGCACACTTTGACCGAATCCATTGCGTCTGGAGTGATCACTACATCTTGCCATGATGCAGCCAGCTTGTATGCATGTTGGTCGGCGAAGCAATCTTTCGTCCTCGCAAAAGCCCGTTGCTCTTGTTGCCAATCCTCATCGAGAGTAAGTTGAATGACGATTTGCTTCCTCGGACCATAGTATTGTGTGTCATACGTCGCTGGGAAAAACACACTCGAGGCGGAATGGGTACATCGCGCTTGGTAAACCCGAGCAGCTTTGTTAGGTGGAAGAGCCGTGGTGGTCGACTGGGCTTGAGGAACATTTATTACTGGTACTTTGGCATCTCGATGATCTCTTGGAAGGTCGACTTTACGCGGCGCAAGGTGAAGAGCGCGAGTGGCGATGCGACATGGTCGGTGATGTGTTCGACCAGTTCTGGAATGGCGAAAACCTTTGTCGAAGCTCGAGTAGCAGGTACTGAGGAGGTGGCCGACTCATTCGAGATCTCGCAAACTTGATGCGAGACTGCGGCGCTTGCGAGTGTCTGGGCTGTAGCCATCTGTGTATTGGCGATTAGTGGAGGTTTCGAGCGGATAGTGCGTGGAGATTGTATTTACCCTGTCCAATTTTGCTGTCATCTGGTATTGTCGGCTTAGAAGAGATTCCGACCGTCTCTTGATACAGTTCGGAGCATCGATTCTCGATGTCTGAAGTTTGGGGGATTGATAGCTGTAAAAGAAAAGGAAGGAGTTTGAAGTACACGATGACGTTTTGACTAGCGTTTACATGTGCTTCATGGTCCGAGCCTGGCACGTTTCCAAATCTGCAGGGGGCCGTCACGTGCCAGCGACCTCTGCCAAACTCGTTGGATGAAGTGCGAGAGAGAAGTGTCATCTCGGGTCTATTTTCTCCCTGCCCTACTCATCCGCATGCCTAATAACCTCGAAAGCCTTCTTAGCAGGTTGATTTTAGTCACGTCGGAAAGGATCCCTGCGCATAAACCCTTCAAACTTTCCCTTTACCTGGCATTGACTTACGGCATTCTGTACGATACGTCTCAAAGTAACGTCCTGCCCAGGTGGATAGCGCCATTCGATGTGGATACCTAGCTCGACTTTCAGTGAAAGTTGACCAGGACAGATCATCGCGCTTGGTATATGTGCTCTGTAGCAGTCTCAAGCAACCGACAGAGCCCTCTATCCCCCACAGTATCTGTACCAAGTCCGTCACCGCTGCCTCGTGGCAGCGCTCTCGACGCTACTGATACAGTCTCTGACCACATCACCCAGCTTTACACACTCGCCAGCCAAATATCGGAGCTATTGCGGCTGATCTAAATCCAGATCGACATGCAACGCAAGTTTCCCTGGGCAGCCGTACACATTCTGCCATGAGACCATCTGGTTGCACACCAACTCAGATTCAAAAAAAGGCTCCTTTGGGTCGCGCCCCTTGATTCGCCTTATTGTGCACCATTCTTGGTCCTGAGCGAGGGTGAGAATGAGCTCGGGCCCGGTCGTTTCGCCGTGGTGGGTGGTTCATCGGACTTGATGTATAATTATAGCGATGAGACTGAGTGGGTGCAGCGCTTGGCGCCGACCGTAAGCCGTGAATACCTTCGTCGGGTGGAATAAGCGCGGTGCCGGAATTGGCTCGATGAACGTGGTCTCCCTGAACTTCTGCAGAGCGATAATATCGTTGAAGGTTGAGTTCATGCGGCGAAGTGTGAAGAGCTTGGCGACTGGAATACAGTCCAATATCTTCTCGACGAGCTCGGGGATGGCGAGGACTTGTTTCACTGCAGTAATGGCATGCCTTAAACGTTTACATTTGAAAGTAACTAGGTTGAGGACCTTGTCCTCGATTATGTCTGTATTTGACGCATCAGCGTGCAGTGGAAAGCCAAAATGTGGGGCGGTCACTGACCAGGCGCGGGTGCTCCTTTACACACGTGTTGAACGTTGGTGTGTCTGATTCTGGCAAGCGATGAGAAGAAGACAGCTTGTATCCGGGGTGCTCCGCTGTGCGTCGCGCACGGTATATCATGCCCAGAGCCTCATTCCGGCTCGGCTGCTCGCTTTGCTGCATGCACCCCTTGTAAACGAACTGAGACATGTTCGCTGGCTGGATCTCACCGCTTTCATGCCTGTGAGCGATGAATCTCGTAGGGTGTAGCGTTTCAATGTTCACCTGTTCGACGCTCATTTGCTATCGCCTGAGAGTACAGCTTTCAAGCACCCGTTTGTATGCATTTCTGGGCCGTCTGTCTGGCGGTGATATGCCGCCCAGGAAACGAGTTTTTGGTTGTTGGAGGCCGATGTCTTAAGATCGGCAGGAAGCTTCCCTCTCGCATGGAGATGGGCATCTGAAAGCGGAGGGATCGGCGTGTCTGTGCAGGCGCAAGCCTTATGAATCTTCTGTAGGCATCCATGGCAAAAACAGCGCGGTTTGCAGGAGCGTCCTGGGCGCCGAGAGCGCCTTCCGTTTCAATGTATGCAAACTTCCTGCAATTCAATCACCATCTTATCTTCCAAAGCAGAAAGAGAAGACCTCAAATTTCCATCCGAAAGAAGAGAAAAGCTCAATATCCCGTATCGGCCTTATGATGGCCAGTAATGCACGACTCGTGAATGAGATGATGACTAGATATCATACCATTTGAACTAAACTGTGCACACGCCGAAGGTACAGCTTTCGCTACTGATGCATTTTTTTCTTCTTTGATGAAGGGACCAGTTTTGGACATGATTATTCGCCTTTTGAAGGATGCTGCGGGCGCAGTGAATGCAGGTGCATAAGCTGAGTGAAGTGAGATTTGAGAGCGGAGTGTCATACCGATTGTGGTCGAGCTTAGTATGAGCCAGATTATTAAGGGTTCTGGATCATAAGTGGGATGGCTTGGACTGAAGTTTCTATTGAGTTCGTGAGCGATCTTTAGTTCGTCTGATAAATCATAAGTATGTGCCAACATCACCGTGTATCTTCAGCTTAGTTCGTGATCGACCGAAACTTCCCACCAATATTAGCGATCCATTTCCCACAAACTACGCAATCCAGAGTCCATCCGGTCATTGCCTTTACGATGCGCTGGAGGGCTTGTCCGGGCAGGCGCGACAAGCGGAGATATCACGCCTCACAAACGCAGCTACGGCAGCAGAGTTGTAGGCATCTGACAGAGTTCATCTGCCTTGCAATTTGATCAAACCTCAGGCACAGACCCAAGCGCGTGTACATCACCCAGAAAGCAGCCGCCGAGGAGATGCAGCAGGAAAGCAAGCTATCGCCGACTATCAAGGCCATGTTGATCGGCCGCAAGGACCAGCTGCTGAGTATGCCTGGGCTTGGGTACGATGAACCTGAGGAGAGGAGCCGCATCGATGCCATTCTCGCTCATGCTGAGGATGAGAGGGATGGAGTGGCCATGGAGGCGACGCAGTACCTCCAAGGACAGGTAGAGAAGGATAGATGAGCTACCTTGTGGACGGATTAACACGATTGATCGTGCTCTCCGTGCTCATCGCAAGGCGTCGTGGTGTTGATGTCGATGTGCAAGAGGTGAGGTCGAACGCGAAGCAAGGTGTTGGGCCAGCCACGTGACCAGCCGAGCCTGACACCTCGAACGCCGCATCATTACTTCAACTCCTCCCTCTGGTCAACCTCGAAAGATGGGCTGAATCAACAACACGTACGCCCGCCGCGCAAGGCGACAACCACCTCCACCATGTCGTCTTCAGCGCAGCGGGCGCTAGAATACCTCGAGCAGCTGCCTGGTACTACCTTCTCCAAACTGTACCAACAGCCATCCACTGCCCTCGCCATATTCCGCCGGATGCTGCCTCACTTAGCCAAGACGCTCGTGATGGCGATGCTGTATATGCCGACACCATTCGCTGCCGCAGATCTGGACACGTGGATACGGCCGGACATGCCGAGTCAGCAGGCGAGAGACAAGGCGCTGAGCACACTACAGCGGCTGCGGATTCTCTTCGACGATCAGGATAATGGGAAGCCTGCATATAAGCTATCGCCAGCGTATGGAAAGAGTCTGCGATTGGCATTGACAGGTGGTGGCGACCATAGATCATTCGGTGTGCCATGCTCGACGCCAGATAAGACGCCCATCTCGATCGACTACCTGGACACTTTCGCGCGAAGGCAATGGGAGGCGATACTGTACTATGTAGTTGGGAGTGCGAATCGCGCTCTGTCGGGCGAAGTGGACATATCACCGGGTACGAAGTCGCTGCTCCAGAAGGGCGAGTTCGTCAACGTGATGAGTGGAGGAAAGCAGAGGATGATCAGCACCACCGGTTTCACGTTCTTGCTTCAAGATGTGAACGCTCAGGTCTGGTCACTACTGATCGTATACTTGGAGGTGTCTTCTTCGGTGAGAGGCTCTTGTACAATGTCAGACTGCCTTCGACAACCACATACTAACCCAGCCCCAGCTCCGCATGGACCCGGTCGAAGTCCTCTCCTTCCTCTTCACCCTTGGCTCTCTTGAACTAGGCATCTCCTACAGCACCGCCAACCTCACTCCAACCCAACAACAAATGCTCGACGACCTCGCAGACTTCGGCCTCATCTACCGACGCACCCCCGACTCACACCGCTACTACCCAACCCGCCTCGCCACAACCCTCACCTCCGACGCCCCCGCCCTTACCAACAACTCTTTAATGAAGACCACCGTCACGACCGGCGACCCATCCACCGACCTCGTAGCCTCCGCGTCGGACGAGAAAGGCTTCATCATCCTCGAAACCAACTACCGCCTCTACGCCTACACCTCCTCCCCACTGCTAATATCTATTCTATCACTCTTCGCTTCGCTTAATACGCGCTACCCCAACCTCATAACCGCCAAAATCACAAAAGCCTCCACACAAAACGCCATAGCCGCGGGCATAACCTCCGATCAAATTATCGATTACCTCACAACGCACGCCCACCCCGTCCTCCGCCGGCAAGCAGCCGTAAACGACGCGCCAATCCTCCCACCAACTGTTGTCGATCAGATAAAATTATGGCAGATGGAAGGAGAGAGGATGGAGGCGACGAAGGGTTATCTGATCAGGGATATTGGGAGCCAGGAGGAGTATGATAAGGCAGTGAATTACGCGGATGCGATTGGAGTGCTGTCGAAAGAGTTCGGGCATAAGGGCAGTTTCTTTGTAACAAGGATGGAGCAGATGCAGAGTTACTTTAAGAATGAGGCAGCGAAGAAGAAGGAGAAGAGAGATGCTGCGGAAAGGCAGAAGATGGGGATTGCATGATGAGGGTTTTGGTGTAGTGGGAGTTCTTTGGACTTTGGGAAGAGGGCGACATTGGGTGGGAGAGGGTGGGCATGAGTAATGTGTGAGTATACATTATCGTTGTGTTTCTAGACCGTATTGATACCATCTATCCGCCATCCAGGCTCTCGAGCATTCCCGTGCCGTGTCCATCATCAGACCTTCAACGATCACGAGAATTTCTGCACAAGCTATTCCACGCAAGAAATGCCACCCCCACCTCTGAGTATCATGCGGTGCTCTTCTCCTTCCGACCCAGTATCCGATCGAAGAAACTGACCTTCCGACCTGAACCAAAAGGCGAACCCGGCGAAGAAGAATGATCCTTTAAACTCATCTCCAGCTGACAGTGTCTCGCCCCAGCAACAGGCTTGGCCAGCTCCGGCATACTCGAAGCCACCGCCAGCTGCTTCTGCCAGTTATAGAAACTCCGTTTAGCTTCATCCGTTGCACATTGGGTGTACAAGAACTCAATCGCTCGGCGCATTCGAGCACAATTGGCATCTGGTGTGTGGATCTTGTCGGTATCCGACTTGGGTATCCAGTCGCTGGCCGCACGTGTCGGCGTCAATATGTTGGAATCGAGGAGCTCCTCGTTGCGGTAGCGGTCGTTAAGAGTCGAAAAGCGGCCAGTCCAGTAGGCGGGTGGCTCGTGGATGCGGACCTGAGGCACAATCAGCAGGAATTGAGATCGCATGTGCGGTGGCACTTACTGCGCGAGGGTTGTCTGCCACCAACTCTACCCCCGGAACAGCAGCCGGCAGATCATTCTCGCTTGCGAGAGCTTGCTCCATCACAGGAAGAAGATGTATTGAAGAGCCGCTAGCAGTCCTTGCCTTCGCCTGGTTGAGCACCTGTGTGCCGAGTGGTGTCTTTGGTGGAGGCGGTGTTGGAGCTCCACGGGCCGACATTAGCCTTGTTTGCTTGATCTCTCCATGTGAAGATCGGCGACTCGAGCTCGCGCACAGAATCGGCTGCGAGTTCCACCTCTGCACTGGTTGTCCTGGTGTTGGGATCCTCTCTTTTGCGCTGCGGTATGCTGGACTGCAATCATACTTCTGTGATAGGCGTTTATACGTACGTTCCGGTAGTGTGTTGTATTGTGTCAGAGAGAGGGTAGAGCTGGAGTAGGAGTTGGCGAGACCTTGGCTTGAAGTCGGAAGCGGATCGGTCAGATCGCTGATGTTGGACCAATTCTGTGCGCTGGCGTAGGGCGGCGACCGCCTATAGAAGTCGTTCCTGTCGACCAAATCGAGACTTGGCAGTGGCTTTGTCGGGCTAAGAGAGATGTTTTCTTTGAAGGCAGTCGAGCGAGCCATGTGCGTGCCTTGACATTCGTAGCTGGCTGGTAGCAATGGCTCGGTATCAGATCGTGGGAGTGGCTTCCTCGCTGGTACGGGCATGTTCTCAATGCCAGCCAGGCGTGTGATGGAGTGTTTGCGGTTGGACTTGGGTGGAGTCGGAAGTCGAGTCGACTGCACGGCGGAAGGAAGACGTGCATGTGATTTGGACTGTACAAGCGAGCCGCTGGTCTTCTTCAATCGCGTTGGGATGGGCAGATTACTCAGTGTCCTGCTTCGAGGCATACCGCCGATCGGATCGTCCGGCAAACAGATGTAGCTGCTTCTTTTAGACGGCAGATGAGGCGGTGCTGGCTGAGGTGGTTTGGCGTTGGCATTGGCGCTCTCGTGTTCGGCGAAAATCAGATCTTTCGGGCGTTCAGGAGCATTCACTACAGTGCTGACCAGGGACAAATTGCTGGTCGAGGTCGCGGGCGTCTCTGCGTGGGTATTATTGTTAGAGCGGCGGCGATGGAAAGGGTTCAGTGTTTGCAAAGAGGCAATGGAGCTGAGGCGGCGAAGAGAAGTGCGGCGGGAATCTGCTTTGGTGGCGCTCGACTCGCTGTCGCCCTTGCGAGTCGGCATTGCGGTGGCAGTGTGGAAGAGAGTTGTGTGTAGAAGGAGGTGGAAGTTGGCTTGCAATGGAAGTTCAGCGATGCCGGTCGATCTGCAACGGTAGGAAAGCGCGACTTCACTTTGTCGGCAGGGACACAACAACGGCTGGGAGCATCACCTGCACTTCCTGGACCGGTCGGCGACATCAACATCCATGGACATGATGCACTCTGGACCAGTTATCGCTGTGCAACGGACCAGCCACATCTGGAACATCGTCAGCAAGGATATCATCTGGCGTTCTCCACGCTCGTACCAATGCCTTCATACCACGCCGATGTCGAATGCTCCTCGCCAGTGTCTTGCTATGTTACGCTCGTACCGCAAGAGGTGCCAAAGCGCGCGAGTATCGGACCGTTGGACACTTTCGATAACTCCAAGCACGCCGTGTACACAATATGCGAGATCCATCCACTATTAAAAGTGCGCACTGCCGAATCAGCAGACAGGAATCCTCTGGTCGTTACTGTCGGAGGCTAGCTGCTCTCCAGTCAGGCCCGGGGCGTGACATGTTTTTAAAGTCACCCATTCATAACTCGAGAGATGATACGCAAGGGTACGGGCCCAGGCGCATTCCTTGGCCATTTATGGGGCCCAGAACCCTGGGAGGTGCCAGACGCTACGCCGCTAACGCGTGGAGAGCTGCAAGACACTTTGATTGCCACGTTGGGTGGTAAGGCACTGCCCGACTCGAGATTCATCTTTCCGGTCAAATTCCATATCGAGCACTGGTCTACAAATTTCGCATGCCTGAAGGAAGGGTACAGACGCTTCCAGGCGACGATCGTTGTCCCTGGACATGAGGTCCAGCCCGACAAGTTCTTAGACTTTTGAAAATCACGGCTGTAAAGGAGCATCGAGACTAGGCTACGGTATCGACTATGACATGGATCGAATGGCGACCACTAATGTGACGATGAGTGAAAACCAAAGCGTAGACTTGCTTACGGATGCAAAAATACTCGCATGAGTGGCGTTTACTTCCGGCATAACTGCAGATGCGCCACGAATGGGCATCACCTTCGTACGAGCTTGAGCGTGTAGCAAGCAAAGTCTAAACTGCAGTCGCTCGATCTAGCGATCACATGCATAATCCAGCCATTGAAAAACACATGGCGACTTGCTTGCCATGAAGACCTTGACCTCGAGCTCAGTTTCGAGTGGAGCAAGAGCAGGAGAAGACGTAGTCGTGAAACAGGTTCTGTGCCAATAAGATGCCCCGCATACAAGCTGGCCCGTGGCGCGGCGTTCGAGCTGGTCAGCGCGATGTCTTTTCGACGGACCGGCGGACTTGCCTAAACACTATAGACATTTGCGGATCGTGGACTGCGTGACGGGTGGACTCTGGACTCAGCAATGAACTGAGTGGTGTATGCATTGCAGAAGGGCTAGAAGGAGATCAATGGAGGATATGCTCCACGTAGTCGTTCGCCGAGCGTTGATGGATTGGATGTACGAGCACTATTGATGGTTCGGCATGGCACAGAGACAGTGCGGCACTGCAAGCATGCTCAATCCTAAGTACTTCAGGTCCAAAGCGGAGCAAGATTTGGCGTCAATGTGTCAATTTCACACCTCATCAAACCAGTAGACTTTAGTTCAATCGTCGCTTCATGTTGAGGGCATACAGAAATGCTTCGTAGTAAGAAATTCTTGGCACTCACGTGCCCAAAATCTCATCAATCACAGCCCCGAAACCTGATTTCAACCCGAAGGCTCGAGATAGAAGCATGCGGCTCCCCTCAATTTCCACAGAAGCCTCATTCCTCATCTTCACCTTTGTGCTCACCCTCTTCGTCCTCTTCGTCCTCTCCATCTTCTTCTTCCTCCAACTCCTCATCAGTCAGTAAGATGAGGGTACCACGTGCGGAAAATATCTTCGGGCTGAATTTGCCATCCGTGTAACGCAACCATCGGCTACAGATCATGAATTCGAAGGTTCTGGTCCCGTCTTCTCTAGATGATGTGTGAAAGAGTCTCAACGGAAATGTTGCCATTTAGACGGCGAGATTCTTCAGAAAATTGAGGAGTCCGTCAAGAACGATAGGCCCTTCTTTGAGCATGCGCGCTCGTTGTACGCTGAAGTAGCCTTGATTGCCTTCAGAGGCTTTTGTGGTAGGGTTCGAGTCTCGTTGGTTGGCAGACTGCGACATGCATGTCAGCCTGCGTCATGTTACTCAATACGATGATCATTCACCGTGGTCATCGCTGCGGCGGTAGAGGTGTTGGCCATGTTAGATGGACGTGGAGTGATGTGCGGTGCGTGATTGTTGTCGAATGGTACACAGTGGACGAAAAGGAGAGAATTTATAGCGAAAGAGCATGTGCTAATGAAGCTGCGGAAAAAGTCGCTTTGCTGCTTCACTTCAGTATCACATGCTCTCGAGCACCTCATCTGCACGCGGGTCTGTCGCAAAGTTCTCCCTGTCTTCGGCTCCAAACCTAGTGCTCATCGTCGCCGCTCCCATCCGCAGTTCCTTTCTCTCCTCGCTTAGGGCGACCACTCTCCGAGTCGTCGATGATGATGTTCTCTCTCCCTCTTCTCCAAGCTCAAGCTGGCTCTGCGCAGTCTCCTTTGCAGCGATCTCCTCTAGACGTTCCGCTCCCAAATTCGAATCTTCGCAGTCGATGTGGTCGTACTCGCAGCGCTCCCATAACATATTGAATACCAAACCCACCATATCTCCGAGCGTGTACTCCTCGTCGATAGCCTGTAGCAAATATTCGTGGTCGTTGAAGATACAGTATAGCGAGACTTCGGGTTAGCTGTATTTCTTTAGGCCAAGCTTAATGTTGCGCCACGAAGCGGACTTTGAGCAAGGCAAGCTTTCGATTTCTCAACTCTGTCGGGCGCTCCTCAGCCAGATAGATGATGGCTCGAATGTGAATCCGCCGTGGTATCGGAAAGGGCAAAACACCCGAGCAAACTTGTGTCTCTTGCGCTCAAGAAACTCTGCAACCTCGTTGGTCTCGACCTTCTCATCGTCATCACTCTCGGCGTCGTTGTCGCTCGAGCTCTCTCGGTCATTGACTTCGTCCATAAACATGCGCCGCCGTATCGTCTTCGATCCAGCAACGACACCTTTGAACGTGCTGTTGACAGACTGATACTTGAAGAGGTCGAAAGTATCGGCGAATATCAGGATGTTCTCGAGTAGTCCTGGCACGGCGAAGACTCTGGGCACCGCCTTGGCCTCACTCTGCTCGACATTCTGCTGCACGAAAATGTCAGCGTATATGGTGTGCTTCGAGCTGCACAACTCTTACCGTGCCCGTGACACTTGCGGCGGTGGTCTATTCCATAGTGAAGGTGGTTGAGATGGCTGTCGTGGTAGTAGTGTTGAATATAGAGGTATAAGGCGATACGATAGTGGAAGTGACAATGAGAAAAAGTTTGCCACTGATGTTTCCGAACAGGTACTTAGCTCACTTTCACTGAAATCTCTCAGCTCTTGGGAGTCCGTCTTGGCAAATTCGCTATTCTGGTCCCCCGGGTAGGCGCCGGAAAGATGTGTGCGGTTGTAGATTGGAATAGCACTGCGCTGATGGTACCTCAGTCATTAGCAGCATGCCTCAAGTCCTCATCTTTGCGAGTCTGGTCATCCATTCGTTAGCCAGTCTAGGATCGGTACTTCTCACTATCGCCACCACTCCACTTCGTGAATAACTAGAACAACCGCCTGGTAAGTCGTCCTCCCCCTCTTCTTGCCCCACTGCTTCGTCCGCAGCTCCTTGCTCTTCATCTTGCTCTTCACCCTCGTAAACCAGCATGGACATAGCGAATAGTGTCAGAAACTGCCAAGATCTGAGCACCCAGATAGTCACCCAAAATGTCCTCTTCCTTTGCAGAAATATCATGGTCGAAAGTTGTGAGAGCGTTGGAGGTCATCGAGGGGATCTTGCCTTTTTGTGTCGGATGTCTGATCTTGATTCTTCGCTAGAAAACATTGCGTAGCCTGTCGTTCAAGGCCTTACGCAGTTCTTCCCTGGAGTCTTCCCAATGCTCCCGATACCAATCAGGCGAAATGTCGAGGTAGAAGAAATTCAGGTCTAAATCCAGGATGACTCTGCCGGGAAACGTAATCACTTTGATGAGCAGATATGCAAGATGGCCTCGGTCTGTTGTGTTCCAGAGACACATGCGGTGCTGGAAGGTCTTAGAACCCTTGATCACGCCCTCAAAAGTCTTGTTGACAGGCTGTAGGACAAATAGACTGAAACCATCAGTCTTGAGCAGGATCATCTCGAGGAGCTCAGGTATGGCCGAAGACTTCGCCTGCGGCATGTGGTTCGCATATCGAAGCCATCTGCAGCATCATGTTAGCTAAGAAAAGTGTTCCGCTTTGGCAATACTCACGACTTCGGTGCTGTGGGCTATGAGCACGATGGTATCTGTGGTGACGTAGGTGATTGTAGCGGTGATGTATAGGCGGTCTGCTCTCACGAGCTTGGTTCGAGACTGTTGTCTTGTGATGTCGAAAAGTGCGAGGCGTTGACTAAAGGTATCGCAACAAAGCCACCGTAATACTTTGCTGTATGCCGATGGTTTGATGTGGTCGTACCTCCAGTGTGTTGTGGTTTCCTGTTTGAGAAGGCGAGGTTCTGGCTACAAGTACTGAAATCAGTTGCTCAAAACTTCAAATATTCTTCCGGACCATGTATCGAGTGGATGAGCTCATCCGCGTAGACCTCTTGGCTGTCATATGCCCGTCCGTCCCTCCGCAACTCCATCAATCCCATCGGCCAGCTCCCTCTCACCCACCCCACCGCATCCTCCACCACCTCCCTCAACTGATACCTCCTCCGCACTCCGTCGCTCCCGCCATGGCCCGCGAGGTGAATGTGCAGAGCGGATGCCCAATACGTACCCTCCCGACTTTTCCCATCCTCATGCACGGTGTCTCATCATTGAATGCCACTTCGTCCTGAGTATACTGCTTGCACCACAACCTTCGAGGCCCTGAAGTCCATCTCAGATCGCCATTTCCGCTGCACACCCTGCTGCTCTACCAAGTAGATCTTTCCAATGCTGCGGGGATACATAGCGCCCGCGACCTCCTTACCCTGGAGCCGTTGCTCGAGTCTGTCCACATCGAAAGTGTCGCGAGTCTCCTTGAGGTGCTTGACGAAGCCATGGAACGTCTTGTCCACGTGCTCGGTCGCCAGGATCTCTTTGGGTGGAAGGTTTACAAGGATGTTCTCGAGCAACTCGGGTATGGCAAAGGCGCGCGCAGCTGCGCTCGAGGCACTATCCGCCGGAGTCTTGAAGAGAGTCAGCTGCCGTAACGGCGTGTAAGTGTGTAAACGTACTTGAGATGTGGTAATCATGGTATTGGTCTCCAAAGTGGTGCTCGAGGCTGACTGTATTCTTGCGTTACAGACTGCCTTGCTGTGGTTGGGATCTGTCGTTGGTCCCTTTGCGTAGGTCGTAGTTGGCGCTGTTAAAGGAAGTGACGCGTGTCGTTCTTGTTCGAAGGTGTCGTCTGTGATGAAGTAGATTGCGCCGCTAAAGGGGTGAGCGGAAGAACGCACATGCTTACATGCGGATCACATGCTCTAAACTCCATCAATCTGAGCCTTGCTTGAAAATGACCTAAACATCAGGTATGGCGGAAGCTGAGAAGGCTAAGTTGTACCTTTACCGGCATAGCATTCTGTTCTGGATGATCGTGAAGGACATCCAGATCCACAAAGCAGGCTTTCGCAGTCGGAGCGCAATCTATACCAAGCGCTGCGGCCAGATATCGTCGTTAAGTATTCAGGGATATATTAGACAGGACGCTCCAAGTTCTCAGCTTCTGTTAGACCCACTGTGCTACTTACCATCGTCCCCACTACGTACTGTCGTCCCCATCTAACATCACAACTCACAACCACAACCTCTGCCATTCTATCCATAGTACATCACCGGCGTCAAGTTTACTAGATGCTCCTTCCCTGCATCAATCGCCTTGTCCGCCAGCTCACCAAGCGTCTGTCCTTCGGTGATACTACCATCGACCGGATAGCCACAGCATTGTAGCTCCATCGCATACTGCGGAAAGTAAGGTACAAGAATGTTTCGCCAAGAATCGCGCTTCTCAATCGCTTTGCTGCCGTCCAGCGTACAAGGTGCTCGACCAACCACAACGCCCGGAGACTCCTCGTTCCAAAAGAGGGATACGTTCATTGCCAAGACGAGCGCCTCCGGTCCGGTGCTCGGTCGCAAGTGGCACCAGAAAGGAAATAGAACGCATTGTATCGCCGCGAAAAATGCTCTGTATGCATCGAGGATGTTTGGCAGCTCTGGAGATACGATCGTTGTCTTTGGTGCTTCCAGTAGCATTCGTTGCCTGATTGTTGGCGAAGTTTGGATCACCGACTGAAACATCTTGCTGACTCTCTGAACCTCGAAAAAGCGCGTCCATAATGATTTGTCGAGATCGCCGAGCTGTACGAGTATGCACTCCAATAGCTCTGGTACTGCAAAGACCTGCTCGATAGCTGATGAGGTCTGTTCAGGCTCTCCGGGAAGGCATAACTTCAAGAGCATTAGCAGAGCCGCGTCGATGCTCGGTCGAGGACCATACAGCGGAGTCGTTTCTAGCGCAAGAGGGTCTTGCAGGTGTAGTAGTAGTCATATCGGGAGTATATGATTGTTGCTGATGCCACTAGGAGGAGAAGATCGAATGTAGGGTGTAAAAATCCCGGTGTGCAATGTGCACTACTGTGGAACTTATAGCACGGTTGTTGTTTGCCATTTTGCCAACCTTGGTAGGGCCGTTCCAGGAGATGGGCTGTGGGTCGTGATGGGCCTTTTTCCTTGTCCACTTGATCAGAGCTTTGCTGTTTCCTGAAATGCTCGGTCTTTGTTCGGCAAGGCCACTCTTCGGTGCTCGGGCGCGCCTGTGTTTAGCTGCCGTCATGCGAATTCGGTCTTCGCGATCCTCCACACACCGCATTATGATATGCCCGCGTGATAGCGTAGTCCTTCGAGAGTCGAGAAGTGGTAGAACTGTGGTTCGGAAGATATTGCCAGATGTCCAAGACAAATGATCATCACCTCATTTGAGCACGGTGTTCGCGCCTCTGGCAGCGAGGTACTCTTGCACCTGCGTTGTGCTCAAACTTTTGACGACGGTGTATATCTCCGCGTTGAAGTAGTACAAGCCAGTTTTGGGATCTTTGTACTTGGCTGGGAGTCCTGTGATGTCGCAGTACTTCTTTTTTGGCTTCAAGCTCGGTGCAGCCGCAATGCTGGTATATGTCACACTTGGGCCGCCGAAGTTACCGCCGGCCACAGTTGTTGCAAGACCATTGCTCTGCTTCGCATTCTTCTCCAGCACGATTCTCCCCAAATCCTGGCTCGCCTTTTCTGGGTTGGGATTGAGAGAAGGTGTGTTGGTGCCGTCTGTCGCTGGCATGGGTGTGCTCGCTCCTGAATTCTGCTGCGTGTTAAGCATACTTTGTTGTGCGCGCTGAGCCTCAGACAAGATCTGCTTCAAGTTCTTGTTGCGTCGCTGCGGTGGTTTCCAGTTGGGGTTGCGGAAGGGTTTCTGGATCTTATGCAGGTCGAGCTGGTCGAGGAGTGCGGCGTGCGTCTCCTCGTTGGAATGCGTCGTAATGGGTGCCATGCTGGCTGTGTGAGTTCAGTGTATGTCGACTTCGGTATCGATGTTGTGGTTCGCAAGATGGAGCTATTGTAGCTATCGCAGCTCTCGCGTACCTCACGTGTCACTACCGTGATGCTAGTCTAGTCTACCAGTCGGCCGGAGTCAGTTCCGCTCTGGACCCTGATGTGGTCAGACATGTGAGGACATACAGGTATACCACATACATGTGACGTACAGGCACCACTAATCCTGCGGCCCAACAACTACTGCACCCTCTCCCACCCTCTCCCAGACAAATTACCCACATCACCGCAGCCATGAAGATCCTCTACATCGGCGTACACACCCCTCACTACCACCACCATTATCCCTCCACTGCTAACACGCCCTCCCAGATCCTCAAAAACGAATCCAAACCCGCCATCGAGCTCTCCGCCGAACGCGACCTCACCTCCTTCTCCCGCTTCACCCGCAGCAACGTTGGCGAATTCCTCACAGTCTTCGCCAAAACCGTCGCCGAGCGCACCACCGCCGGCCAACGTCAAGACGTCGAGGAGCAATCCTACACCTTCCACGCCTACTCCCGGTCCGAGGGGCTCTGCGGAATAATAATAACAGATCATGAGTACCCCAAGATGGTCGCGCATCAGCTGCTTTCGAAGATCCTGGATGAGTTCATAAGTCGGTATCCCAAGAGTACGTGGGAGAATTCGAGTGGGGAGGTACCTTTTGCGCCATTGAAGGAGTATATTGTGAAGTATCAGGATCCGGGGCAGGCGGATGGGATTATGAAGGTATGTCCGGACAGAATCATAGGAATCATACGATAGGACGGATATGCTGACATGTCGGCTTCACGGCAGATCCAAAAGGAACTCGACGAGACCAAGATCGTCCTACACAAAACCATCGAATCAGTCCTCGAACGTGGTGAGAAGATCGATAGTCTGGTCGCCAAGTCGGACGGTCTCAGCGCACAGTCGAAGATGTTCTACACACAGGCCAAGAAGCAGAACAGCTGCTGCATCATCATGTAATGCAAGACTTGAATCAAATTGAAAGAGCATCAGCAGGCGCAACAAGGAGTTCAGGAGGGCAAGACGGGATGGAAGTGAGGTTATTGAGCGATGATCCTATGGAAAGGGTCATGATGACTCTTCATAATAGAGCCACGATATGCATGCGTCTGCTATGCCTATTTCCCGAACGCCACAATGCCGCGTTGTCAATGTCCTCCTCATCGAAGTGGCCAGTCCTTCTTCGCACTGCTTTGATTCGATCTGTCGGATGTGGACGCCATCTCCCAAAAGCCAGTCTCCATCTAAACTCGTGGTCAGCACATACTCAACACTCATTTCATGCCAGTGAAATCACCTTCGTAGCATGAACAAAAATATCAATCAACTCCTCAATCCTCGAAGGACTCTGTCTCACCGCATGCTTCTCAGTCAAAGCACACCCCTTCCTCACAGCCTCCGTATAATCTGCAGCAGTATAATTATCAATCCATGTGGCATATCGATTCACTACCTTCGGCGGGTTGCTCTTCTGAAGCTGCAGCCAACGTCAGTCCTCAACCTTGGCAAAGTCCAATCAACGTTAATACTCACCTCCTTCAACCTCCTCGCAATCATCCCATACCCCAACAAACACGGCAACAGACTGACCTGCAACGCGACCCAATCTTCACTCATCCCCACATCAAGGACATACCTACTATATGCCGTACAAGCCTGACTCTCTTCATATTGTTCAATCATCTCCCTTGTAAGTCCAAACTCCCGACACTCTCCCAAATGCAATTCCATCTCATGCTCAATATGCAAAACAATCTGCGCGCTCGCCGCAACGTCCCCCACCCGTTTGGCTTTATACCCCGCCAAACTGTTGGCGCGGGCGAAGTGCGTGAGGTAGAGGTAATCCTGGATCATGTAGTACTTGAAAGCTTCCGGGTCAAGGGTGCCATCGCCCATCGCTTCGACAAAGGAGTGGTGGGTATAATCTCGCCATGGCTTGACGACGGAGGGGTGCGCGAGGACATAGTCGACGAAGCCACCGGGCGGGAAGGGCATGATTTGTAGGGAGTGGAAGTGGTTGATGGGACCTGAGCCGGTGCCCAGCTTGACGGCTGTTTTGATTCCGGCGTCGACGTAGCGGGAGGCGGAGATAACGGCTTGAAGGACGTCGGCGTTCAGGGCGAGGTTGCACGCAAGGGCGGAGGCGAGAGAGCAGCCTGTGCCGTGGGTGTTGGAAGTTTTTTGGTAGGGGAATTCGAGGACGTTGAACGAGGTGCCGTCGAAGAGGATGTTGGCGATGATGGATTTCTGGGCTTCAGTTTGCGCTACTTTGTATTCGTCTGTGAGAGGCAGGTGGCCGCCTTTCAGGAGAATGTATTTGGGTCCGAGGGCTTGGGCGGCTGCGGCGAGGCGTTTCATGCCACTGAGGTCTTTGACATCGTCTGGTTGTGCTCCAGCTTCTCTGAGCATGAGGGTGGCTTCCGGGATGTTCGGAGTGAGGACTGTGGTGATGGGTAGTAGGTCGGAACATAGTATCTTGATGGCTTTCTCTGGTAGTAGTTGAGCACCGCTTGTGGAGACCATGACCTGCTCAACATCAGCAAGAGCAGTTGAGTGGCGGGTATCTGCGTACGGGATCTACCACAGAGATCGGCACATGGTATTGGCGAATGGCATCTGCAACGACCCGGACAGTCTGCGCTGAAGCGAGCATACCTTGCATATGTTAGTATTGCCTGCACTAGGCATGATCATCCTTGTTATCAGGTGAAGCTCGACGAGTACCTGTCTTTAGCACATCGACGCCAATGTCTTCGATACAAGCAACTATCTGCTTCTGTACGAAGTCTGAAGGTGTTTCGTGAATGCCATAGACGCCGCGTGTGTTCTGTGCTGTCAATGCAGCAGTTGCCGTCATTGCATAACATCCATGAGCTAGCGGCTTGGGTCAGAACTGTGAACATATTGGTGTACTTTTCTCCGCTCAACGCACCAGCGATCACCTTCTGATCGGCCTCCAAGCCAGCTCCACCAGAGCTGTCCGAGCCTGCCACCACCAGAATCTTCTTCATCGTCGAGGTTTGTTGTTGGTGGCGATGGTTCCTCGATGCTTGATTGATATTTTGATGATTCAATCCCCCGAACTTTTGAGTGGACCGTGCTGTAATGTACGCAGCGCCATGTTTCAGGTAGCAAACAAGGAAGTAGTGATCATCTTGGTGGAGCGTGCCGTTGTACTTGAATCGCACAATACCAAAGGAGAACTAGCGGATTTGCCCAGTGTACGCTCCAGTATTGAGAAATTGGGTTGTACAGTTCGAGCTTGATGTTTGAATCTGCCCAGCTCAATAGAGTCCCACGAGGTTCCAGCGTTAAACGCAGTAGGCTGCCTGATAGAAATGTCAGTCGTTGCGCTCGCCTTGCTTCTAATTCACATGCAGCTGCTGCGCTGCTATACTGCTTCCATAGCTATCAGAACGTGGTCGCAGTCTCGGACAGGCGGTATGCTTACCGTTCTAAAGCGCATCAATCAGAATCGTCCGTGTCGAATTCTGGCACGTTAGGATCTGGGAGTCGTGTCAGCAGAGCCGGGCAAGTGAGCTTGCCCATCAAACCCGAGCTATGTTGTATGGATCCCCTCGGGTGGCCAGGCGCAGCTGGAGGGCAAAGGTCCAGTCTTGGTACTCACCGCGCAAGAGCGTATACTCGAAGCGGCCTGTCGAGGAGTGAGTAAAGCGAAGCATCCAATACGTGACGCGACTTACCATCCAACTTTTTCGTAATGACCTCTCTAATCAGGTCTTGGCTCTCCGCCGAGATAGTAACGTCGGGATCCGCGTTGTCGACAGAAAGGCTGAGGCCGTAGTGCTTATCGTCGAGTTGATCAACAAAGTCTAGGATTCCTGCTTCGGTGAACGTTGTGATTCCACTAAATGTCAGGACTTTCAGGTTCAAAAGCTTCGTCAGTGCCGGCCACACAGCATCAGAGACGCCATATCCACCAATATATAGATCCTCAAGTTTCGGTAGGTGCTTGGCAAGGAGACCAATATGCTCATCGGAGAAGTAGTCGGAGATGCGATATAGTCGAAGCTCGCGCAGATCCTTGAGCGAACAGAAGGTGTTCATCAGTGTCTCGATGTCGTCTCTGGTTACTGGATCTGGATCTGCCTTGAGGAGAAGGCTAGTGAGGCTCGGCTGTTGGCTGAGGGCCTGGTGAAAGTCGTGATGATCCTTCACAACGTACATCGTGCCCTCTGTGGCATTGATCTGAAGCTTCTGTAGCCTCACGTTCTGGTTCAGCAGGACCGGCAGAAGTAGATCCGGGGCTGATACGCAATTGGTAAAGCTGATGTCAGTGAGCATGTGGCAGTTCTTAAGCCAGGCGACAACCTCGAGGAAGATATCATGCTCTGTGCTCTTGAGGTTCGGCGACGTTGCAGGAGATTCGATTGCGAGCATTTCGAGGGCATTGCAGCCTTGTAGAAGTGCCAGCGACTGCACCCCTTCGTTGCTAAGCATAAGCTTCAAGGACAGAAGGCTTTTACCATGACCGTTCAGCGCTAGACAGGTCTCGGCTCCAATGCGGCAGTCGCTGATGTTCTGGAAGTTAATTAGAGAGTTCTCCTGCATGCCACTGATGAAGGCAGCCAGGTGATGATCCGCGTCTTCGTTGATTGAGATGTATATCCTCAAGCTGCTCAACTTCGGGCAATGAACATGCAACAAGTCACGAACAGTCTCATCAGCAAGAGCTGTACCGTCGTACAGATCGAGTGACTTGAGATGTGGGAGCCGTGGTGCCCAGTCAAGCAGCGCGCTGGAGAATATGTTCGAGTTGACGGGCTCCGACAGGGATTCGATTTGGGGCGCATGTTTCGTGAGCTCGTCGCCGATTGCAGAAACGATCTTCTTGATGTCGAGACGACTTTGACGGCCTCTGCCGGCTTGTATGACAAAATGGAACTGCGCAAGTTCGCCAGTGAAGAAGTGCTTGGCAATCTTGCCCCGGAACTTATCCTCGTCAAGCAGCTCCGCCAGGTCACGGAGGTCGAGCGATCGCAGGTGACGGCAGTATGGATATACGGTCTTGCCGAATGCGGACAGAATGGTCGCACGCCAGAGTATGGACCAACGTTGTACGGTCAATTCCTGTTCTGCTAGTGGGAGACCCTCACCTCCGCCCTTCACCGGTGCTTGGTGGCTGATGCTGTTGAGATATCAGTAGTGAACCATTTCAACTCACTTCTCATCCGTCATACCGATAGAGTGCGGTGATTGCCCCAGCACTGGCAAGCTGTTTACTGCTGATCGAGACGTGGTATAGTGTTGGGAAGTCTAGCCGATCGGCGAGCTCAGTGGAGAGGAGGTGGAAGAGATCGGCCGGCAATGCTTGGACTCGTTGTTCTGCCATTGCGCAATATTGATCGGAGGAGAATGACTCGATTCCGAAGCGAGTCTCTGTTCTTGTTCGATGTATCGATGTGTCAAGGATGTCGTCGTGGAAGTTGAAGTTGTCGTGAGATGCGGTCGCGTCAAGCTCGCGTTGTTGTCACCTTTGGCTTCCGACGCAGAGGCTTGCAACTCTTTGGAACTATTAACAACAAAATGATATCACCAGAAGAATGGCGACCCTCCGCTTCTCGCTTACGCCAGAGGCCACTGGACGCGTCTATGAGCTGTTGACGTGTCTGGCCAAGTTTGGCGATGCCGTCTCCCTCGAAGCAAGAAGCGAGAAGGTGCATCACACCGATCAGGCAAGAGCGCCACCAAGATATGGCAGTACTGACCACGCGATAGCTCACGCTGACTGCCCTGAACTCCTCACGCACGGCATATGCTTCGTTTGCGTTAGACGCAAGAGCGTTCTTTCTGGACTATCATTTCGAGTCCAACAATGCTGGCAGCGGCGGCGACAGATTCACCTGCCAGCTCTACAACAGAGTATGCCGCTCCGGGGCCATCGAGAGGCGTTCTTACTGACTTCTTTACAGGCTCTACAAGCAGTCTTCAAGGGCCGCACGGCTGATGCTCGAGGACGGGAGACTACCATAGATCAATGCGACGTCACTCTTCAGGACCAGCCAGACAAGACAGAATGTCGTCTCATTGTGCATATGGTCTCCAAGCACGGTATGACCAAGACGTACCGTCTCACATACGAAGCTGTCGAAGTCATGCACGCTCTGTTCGACAAGACAGCGGCCACTCAAGGTTGGCGCATCTCATCGAAAGTGCTGCGAGAGTACATTGAGTACTTCGGGCCCAAGACCGAACAGCTTGACATGCTGGCGCAAGAAGGCGAACGCAAGATCATTTTCACTAGTTTCACCGAGAAGATACAAGATGGCAAAGGTACGCTATGATGGGAGGTTTTGACGAACGGTTTTAACGATCATGTAGAAGTGCTGAAGCAACCGCTCGAAACCGCCATTGGCCTTGATGCCAGAGAATTCGAAGACTTTCACATGCAGGAGAACGTACACATCGTGATCAGTGTCAAGGACTTTCGCGCGATTGTCACGCATGCCGAGACCATGAAGTGTCCCATCTCAACACATTTCTCCTACCCTACCAGGCCTCTCCAGTTCAGCTATCAGAACTTCGGCATACACTCCGAGTTCACTCTCATGACTACAGGTGACTATCGCAGCGCATCTTCGACTCCAACCCCAAAGTTCGTGTCAACCAGGAGTTCCTCACGCCAAACTTCCGTTGTTCCAGCGCAGAATTTCAGCAGAGCTCCATCTGAGATGCTGCCTCCTGCACGTCCTAACGCTGGTAGACCACCTCTTGGAAGCCAAAGCCAGCGCTCATCGCTTCGAGAGCAAGTCCGCCCCACTGTCGCAATGGATGAAGGTCCTGATCCGGACAGTCTGTTCATTCCAAATGATGATGGTGGCAACGAGGACCAGACATGGGACCCTCCGAATTACGAACGCGACGAGGAGGATGAGATGCTCGGTTGGGACGCAAGTAACAATGATCTTGGCGCAAGTATGCGTTCTCAACGACCGACGATCCGCGATCTGAAGACAGCACCGCCCGTGCGAACCGACCGAGACATACGCCACGACCGAGAAGTTGGGGAGAGTCCAGATCCTGCGGACATGCCACCGACCCAACGTCTATCACAGGTGAATATTTTGCTTGTGGCGTTTGCCTCTCCTCGCATTCTGCTCTGATCGCTGACCCAGACTCTGCAGCTGCAAGGCATGTTCGATTGAGTAGTGTTGGCTGTACCGAGTACCAGTATCCGAAAAGATGGTACCGGTTTCACTTTACAACGGACAGATCCAGCTTTTCCGTAACGACGAACGACGTCGCACATCCAGCAAACACGGCACATGCCGATTGCGGCATATTTACATGGTTGTACCGACCTTTGACGTCGCCGTCACTGTCGGTACGATCGCCGCAATTACCATGCTCACCCCATCCCCATGCTAAAACCTTACCATCGACAGTCAGACCGAGGCAATGCTCGCTGCCAGCTGCGAATGATTGCAAAGGTGGCAAACCAGGCGGAGGGAGTTGACCGTGGTCGTTCCTTCCCCAGCCTGTGAGCTGGCCAGATTCTGACAGAACGAAGATGCTTCCCCATGAGGCTCCGACTTGCTTCCACGGTAGGACTTTCTCAGGAGCGTTTGCTTTAACACCAAATCGATCATTACGATCTACTCCGAATACCAGGCACTCATGTGTCGAAGGGTCTCCCAGGACGCATGTGAAGTCCTTACCACAGACAACATCTACCGCTGGCCAAGGTATGCCTTCGATCTTGCGAGGACTCCAGACATTCTCAGCTGGCTTGCCGATCTGTCCTTTTCTTCCTTTGCCCCATCCCCAGACCTCTCCTCGCTCCGTGACTACAACGACATGGCCCATGCCTGCGGCCATCTTCACGATGCTTTGTCCTAATGGAAGCTGCATTAAGGCCACGCTTGATGCACTGGTAACACCTTGACCGAGACCCAGCTCGCCCGAGTTTCCAGATCCAGCAACAAAGACTTGATTACAGTTTTCAGCATTGACATAGAAAGTAGCACTCCATGTTGCGGCGACATGTTTGACTGGGCCTATTCCAAGTTGCCTCTCCCAAATATTGTCATTCTTTTCGGACTGCTTCAAACATTTCCCATCGCTATTGTCTCCAGCGGTCCACAGGTCGCCATTTGATAACAGCATTACAACATGATTGCCACCGCATGCTATTGCCCAAGCATGGGCATGCATTGTGTTCGTGCCGTTGAAGTCGTTGGACGAAGGGCCAGTCTTCTCGACTACCCGGACTGGTAATGAGACGTCCTCTTCATGAGCGATACCCAGTTGACCAGATCCATTTGAGCCAAAGGCATAGACTTTGATTTCGTTGTTCTGGAATGATGCCATGTCCTTTGCGCTCATAAAGGTTCTTCTCGCTTTTAAGTCTGTGATCCAGTAGCTGAGCACTTCCGTGAAGCGGCTTTCACGAGACTGGAATGAAAGGCAACATATGTTGCAAGAACATGTACATGTGCGCATTACGGAGAGACAGCACCTCGGCTTTTGATACGCTCGCTGACCTCGGCCGCTAAGGGCAGGACCAGATATGCCGCGCTTGCAGTGCCAAGGCCCACCTGGAATCTCGAAATGGCAGGCGCGACTCCGAAAATTGACCTTCTCTAGCAACAGCAGATTTGCGATCACGACACACGACAATTTCCACCGCCTGAATCGTCTTCATCTCACCCAATTCACCCAAGATGTCGACCGTCCAGAGTGTCCAGTGCTTCGGCAAGAAGAAGACTGCCACTGCCGTCGCACACTGCAAGCAGGGCAAGGGCCTGATCAAGGTCAACGGCAAGCCCCTTTCGCTCGTCGAACCACAGATTCTGCGATTCAAGGTCTACGAGCCTGTCCTCCTTCTCGGTCTTGACAAGTTTGGTGAGTTATGAAGATGGATGTGGGAGGAAGTGAGGAGGAATCGAGATGCGTGCATTGGGGGAACGGCGGGCACAGGACAAGAAGCGACAGCACAAAGAGGCATATTGAACTCCTGCTAACACATCTCCTCCCACAGCCGGTGTCGACATCCGCGTCCGCGTCCGTGGTGGTGGTCACACTTCCCAAGTCTACGCCATCCGCCAGGCCATCGCTAAGAGCATCGTACGTCCTCCCTAAACCACACACCCACGAAACAATGCAAATCTGCAGATCCCGGAGCATTGCATAGAGAGGATACTATACTCTCAATCGAATGCAGCTCGCGGTTGGAATCCTGCTTTTAAGCAATAATTACGGTTGTCTAACCATACACTTTTCACGCAGATCGCCTACTACCAGAAGTACGTCGACGAGCACAGCAAGAACCAGCTCAAGCAGGCCCTTGTCGCATACGACCGTACCCTTCTTGTTGCCGACAACAGACGCTGCGAACCAAAGAAATTCGGTGGTCCAGGTGCCCGTGCCAGATACCAGAAGGTGAGACATGATGAGATACCGCAAGTGTACGGACCATGTACTGATTTTGTAACAGTCTTACAGATAGATGTGTGCTGGCAAGGACCGCCACTTCTTCACGATCAAAAGCACGGAGCAGGACAGGGTACTGGTTTGCGGCATGGCTCTCGGCGTTCATACAGAGGCTGGAGCGCTTACGTTGTGCGCGTATGGCTTAGCCATTGCATCGGGCTCATCATACTGAGCTCAGCAAAGCAATCAGTTCTCGTCCCAGACACCTTCCATGTAAAGCCACACCATCCACCTTACGAGCGAGCTCTGGTGCTCAAGCTATTCTGCGCCAAACGCCTCGCTTCTTTGGATTCAAGTACAAATCATTCCAAGTTTTGATCACTCATCATCGCTCTCCTCATCCTCCTCAACCTCCTCACCGTCACCATGCCCATTTATCCCAGCACTGCTCCTTCTCGAAGCAGCCGTCCCATCCGTCCACCTCCTTCCACCTCCACCACCATTCGGCACGTTCCTCGCCGCCTTCTCTCCCACCGGCGGCGCATCTTTCCATTCCGTCTTGCAACTCGGACACTTCTGATCCCGATGAATCCTGAGAAAGTTTCTCAAACACCCATTATGCACCCTCGTAGTACACGGCAGATTCGGACACCTCTGCCCGACTGTCACAATCTCTCGACACGCAGCACAGTCTTTGATCCTGATATGCTGAACTTCCTCATCCTCATCGTCGTCAGCAGGCTCCTCGTTGTACATATCCCTCAACCAACTCCTTAGCTCCATAATCCCCCGTTGTGAGAGGGAATAGAATCCATTCCTCGAGAGGTGAAACCACCCCTCCTCCACCATCGCCTCCATCATCCGTTCTGCTTGAGATATGGTGAGGTCTGCGGCTTTTCCACCCTGCGTAGCACCTCCTCCACTTTCTCGTCTGTCACCAGTCCCCACCTTTGCACACTTCAACGCCTGCATCCCTGTGACCGCCATAACCTCTCTCCGTCCCGTGTTATACGTCTCAAACATCGCATCCAGCACCCTCTTCACAAACGCAATCTCATCGGGAGAATGGAACGTCGCCATCTGCGTCATCGCATCAGAGGCCACATTGACCAGGGCGTAGATTCGTTCTTTTGAGCGCTGGTCGAGGGAGGAGCGGATTTCGAAGTCGAAGGGACTGAGGGCGTCGGAGAGGGTCGAAATGTAGGCTTCGAAATCTTCTTGGGTTATGTCTTCTGGGGCGGTAGGGCGATCGTGGGCGGAGAGGATCGCGGAGAGTACTGGCTTGGACTTTTCGTAGATGGTTGTTTGACAGGCGAGGAGGGATTGGAGGTAGGCGCGGTGGGTGTCGTTGTAGCGGGAGACGGGTGGGAGTTCGTCGGTGTCCGACATGAATGTGCAGTGGGGTGGTGTTTGAAGGTGGTTTGGAATGTGGAGGGGATATGTTGAAGTTCGTGTCAACCGCGCGTAATTGAGGACGCGTGGGATCCGAAACCGACATTGAGTTTCAGCCGAACCGCTCCACAAGCCAACATGATGATGATCTACACAACTCTCTCAGCATTTCGTGCCCCAATTTCTGCGCACTTGTGATCTTCGTACCAACTTGCCCTTCGTCACACAGTTTGACGTTTTAGCGGATCTTTGATCCTACCCGACAGGAGCTATGGTACTATATGATTCCGACTGAGACTCTCGAGGTGGTCCCTACCATCATAGGCAACTCTCATGGAGCTCGCTCATGTGCCCTGGTTGACAGTTTATTCTCTACTGAGTTTCTTGACTGCAGCAGCTGTGGAGCTCCTTCTCGACCTGTCGAAAGACAGCATCTCAATGTTTGCGATCCCAGTAGTATGGGTGAGTCTCCTTCACAGCGTCGAGCGGATCGCCATGGGCAATGCTAGTACTGTGAAGCTCGGATCCGTCATCACACGCTTCTGGGCAGGCTCGCACTACAGCAGGAAAACACAAGGCAGAGGCATGATCGACGTTCAAGCACTTCGGACATGGCACGCCCGGATCGAAGCCGACCATCGTCTCGATGCCCAAACAAAAGGTCGTCTACAAAGAGCTGAAACCGCCGTTGCGAACAACATCGAGCAGGTCGGTCCATATGCAGCAGCAATCGTGGCAGGGACTGTTGCTGGGCTGAGTCCTGCTGTGCTCAATGGGACCGCTCTGGGGTTCCTGGCGATCCGGATCGTGTATGATGTGGCGTACAACCTGAATGTTACGAGGGATAAGGCCAGCGATCGTGGGACGTCGTATATGGTGGGGACGTTGTTGATGTGTAGTCTGTATAACAGAGCTGCGAGCAAGTTCAACAGAGTTGCGTAGTAGGAATGTCTGGTCGTGGGAGCATCGATGTTCACCTCTGAGAGATCTAGAGACTCTACTAGTCAGACAGGATAGGCTATATCTATAAGCAGTCCAATGCTGATGAGCATGCCTATGCTGTGCTGCAGGCATAACAGCTACTAATCGCGGGCATCATTCGAAGCTGACAGTCTCACGGCCGGACGCACGACCAGGACTGAATGCAAAGACCGGACAGCGACGAGAGCCAGAGTGTCAGGTAGACAAGTTGGCATGTTCGCGGGTGCTTCAAGACGTGGTGTTGCCAAATGATCAGTCGAAGGTAGGACTGTTCAGCGCAAGATCTCGCAAAAGTGTCACAGATCCCAAGGGCCCAATGTCAAGAGCATGGCGGATGTTGTCCTGGACCATCGAGACTCGCTGTGGCCTTCAACGGAGTAGCTTCATGATCTCTATTGAATTTTTCCAAGTCGAAGCCGCTCCCAAGACTTGAACCATCGCGTTCATGCTCGGATGCGGCGGGCAAGAGCAACAAACATTCAATCAGACCGTATCTAACACGCATCTGGGGTTGTCTTCGAAGAGAGGGGTGGTCAGCATCGGCTTCGACTCCGCTGAACCCGGGTGGCGACTCCCCAAGCTATATTCCATCGGCTTCGCTTCGTGGGTCGTGAACTACGCCGTTGATGGTTCCTCGCGTGGGCGTCGATGGCGCAAGCAGCACCATCTGCAAGTCCATCGTCCGGCATCGAAAACTCGACGAATTCCCGCGACGAAGCGAAGCGAAGAAACCAACACCCAAACAGCGGATCTTCCACTAGTTCTAGCGGATTCGTCTCAGGTAGGGTTTCCGCCTTCTGGTCCGCATCTCGTGGCAGCAAGGCCCGTAACCACACAGCTGGTGGAAGACCCGGGGGCACTTCATCAACAAGATTCGACTCAGCGCAAGACGATGTCGTGCCATCCTTGTCTAGAACGGACAGTTTGCACTTTCGCTCGCGCTGGGCTGCCGAACATCCCGAGACTGCAGAGATTCTAGCGTGCTGACATGGGCAGTGGAGACTTCTGCTGGCCTTGCCGCCAGAGTTTTGATGCAAGGGCGCTGGCCAGGCAGCCACCTTGCGAGCGAGCGTCTAACATGCCACGAGGATGCCGGGAGTTGCACAAGTCTCGATGATCCCTGGGCTGCGAAAGTGACATGCATAAAAGGCTTATTGCTTTGGCGCGCTTTGCGCTGGGACCGATATGGTTTGCAGTAGCGAGGCATCGCGAGAGCAGATTTTCGGACGCCGTCGCGGAAGGGCACAGAAGTACACATGTACATACAAGGTCACAGATGTTGGGTTCGTCATCGGAGCAGCAAGGCTTCAGCATCACCCCAAAGTGGCGACTATCCCACGAGAATTCACCACAAGCACGACCTTCCTACCTCATCGCGTGAGGATTCCAGAAAGACGCTGTGTAACAGACGTGATGTACCCGCGACAAGCGATGCCAAACTCGCGAGCCGTTGGCGTCGCCTGTCAGCAGTAGTGCCTCCGCCCAAGGATGGCACTGCTCGCACTAGCTTCACTCCATATCGATCAAGCCTTGCCACACGTTCATGGGCTTGCGTCGTGCAACCGGATCGTAAGCACTACCAAGCTACTCATACTCTATCTCACGGCAGTCGATGATAGCGTGCATTTTAGTTGCCGTTGCCTTGCAGTATCTAGTAAAGATTCCGCTAGAGGAGCGATCCATGGTGTCACCCACCGCGTGGAATTGGCGTGCAAACCGGTATCCTGCCAGTTCGTGGTTCCTGGGACGGACATTGATTGGAGCTGCCTTGAACGACTTTAATGCCGAACCACTGTTTCACAGGAACCGCGCTGAATCAACGATAAGCAGTACGCGACAGACAGTTGTAGTTGGAAATGGAGATTGGATGGATTGAGAAGTGCGCTCGCTACGACATTGTGTTCCAATAGCCACGGTACACATACATGCAGTGTCGCTCACTCCGTCTACTTTTGTCTTCTGCGCTACAACAGAATACTGTGTCATGCTCTCGACAAATGCATATGCTGAATACGAATCTAAAAGGATTTCGATGTGCAAAAAGACTCCCCTCCTCAACCCGTCTTCAACTTTCTGCCTCTGCGACAAAGAGAAGAGGATCTTTGCATGGTATCTCCGGCCGTTAAGGAAAAGGCCAGTCAAAAATTTCAGCCATGAAATCAGGTTCGAGCATGTGCCTCCTTCCACATGCGACTGTACACCTCAAAACACCAATTTCCGCGCCAAAACAGAATCGCTTGGCGCTCAGCGATGCAGATGCAAATGCCATAGAAGTATTGCGCTGATACGAACTCCTCCGTGGGGTACCATTAGATGGAAGCTGTGTCCATACGAGTCTCATCGGGTCAGGAGTTGATTATTGTTGCTGGTACTGTTGACTCTGGCCTTCATGCTCTACACGATGGTCAATACCCATACACGCAAACGATGCTGGACCTTACGCACGTTGCTGTTGATATGGGAGACCACCTTGTCCGTATGGGCTTTGAGGATAGCCTTGAGCGCCGTACATCTGGCTGTTGTTGCTGTATTGTTGAGCGCCGTCGACTTGCTGCGCTTGAGCGTACTGGCTTGGCTGGCCACCAGCTGGCTGATAACCAATGGGTGGGAGCTGAGGACCGCCCATTTGGGGTTGCATCATGTGCTGCCCGTACTGGCCAGGCTGACCTTGAGATTGAGAGGTGTCTTGTCCGGTGCGTTGAGCTTCTTGGCGCTGGCGTTCTTCTTCCGCTTTGCGCTGGTTCTCTTCCTCCTTCTTTTTCGCTTTCCACTCCTTGCGGATTTCTTTGAACTCTGTTTATTACAACTGGTCAGCGCATGCAGTGCGAATCCAAGGGTGTGGTAATTCTAATCGACGCTAGGTGTTGGAGCATGGATAAGCCTTGTGCTTAGCGCCCGCGCACGAAGCGGGCATACCAAGCGTTCGGTAGTCACACCAGCGAAAAAACAACGCGGCAAGGACGTCAATTTACTTCGCGAACAAGCTTAAACCAACTTCAGACAATTGAAACACGCGTGTATACGTACCTTCGGGAGTTCGCTTTGTGCCATGCGATTGCATCGTCACATGTGCATTCAGATGGTTGAGTGTGCCGTATGCTTTCTCGCAACCATTCCATCCGCACTTGTACATGCGTTCGATCTCTTCATACCTTCTCCTAGGACGCTTGTGTTGCTGCGCACCTGGGATGGGCACAAACGAGTACACAGTAGAGAGCGGATGGCCGCCCTGTGAAACGTTAGGATACACTACAGGAGGCGCACCATAGTAGGTACCCACCGCAGGTGGTCTTGGGATCGCATGCGCGACCATGTTCGGCGCCGCCCCGCCTGTCGTTGCTGGAGAGTGGCCGTAGCCCATTGTTTGTGGGTACTGACCTGCCCACTCTGGGCGCTGGTATTGCATGCTCGGTTGGCCGCCATACTGGGGCATGTCGTGTTGCTGCTGCTGTTGTTGTTGTGGTGGTGGTGGTGGTGGTTGTTGTTGTTGTGGATAGGGCGAGTAGTTGTGCTGGGGAGGGTAGCTCGGGCTCGATTGAGCAATGGAGGGATCTATTGGTACTTCATCGTCAGAGTCTGCGTTCTTGGACGCGTTGTTGGTGTTTTGGCCATTGGCCAGTGGTAGGGACGGACTTGATGTTTGCGCCATACCGCTCTGCTGCGCGCCTGCAGGGTATCGTTCCTGCTGTTGGCCGTCCGCGTAAGAGCGTTGTATGTATTCTGGAAAGCTGCCTGAGCGCGCTGATTGCGGCAAGCCGTAGCTCGAGTCTGGCGTCGCCGACGCGGAGTAGTTGGAGGACTTGTAGTCTTGGGGTTGCTGGTATTGCACAGCAGACGCTTGATCTGCAGATGACCCTTCAGACTGTGGTCCGTTGTAAGACGCGTATGGTGAATCCAAACCTGACTGCGGGTAGTTCGGCTGTCTACCATCCATTGACTGTCGAGGATGGCCTTGATGCAGGTGCGATGTGAGAATCGCGCTTAGAGAGCCGTTGATGTTCGCGTTCGTCTGAGTTGATGATGGCGTGTTGTAGCCTCTGGACATGCTATGTCCACAAGCGACACGTCCACGGGTGATGTGCCTGCGTTGCACAGCCGATGGGTCCAAACAAAGTACGCTGACAGCGCGCCGTCGAGTACAAGTGCCCGGTGAAGGAGGGCCGGAGAAACGCTGTTGTTTTGCAGAAGCGATAGCGTGCTCCTCGGTACCTCGAGCGCGGATGTCTTGCAGGTGCCAGAATGGCAAGCTCCACCGATTGTTCTAGCGTGCCCGAAGTCAAGTCAACACAGGCGCGGGCCAGGTGTGGGAGAAGCTTTGCCCGAACCGAATTTCCGGCGCAGCAGATTTCGACGCAATGTGGCCTAGACAAGTAACAAGAGGCGGCGTGTTTTGAGCACAGAACAGAGCGCGTTAGGAGGAAGGAGGATAGTGCGCTTTGTAGCAGCGTATCGTGGCGGCTGCCCTGAGAGTAGCGTGGAATCCCAGTTCGCACGGGGCTCGATACGGCTGGTACACGCAGCTTTGATGAGGCAATTGTGCCGGTCTTGTCGATCGTTCTTAGTTGCCGGGCGGGAGTCGAACGAGGCAAGCTCGCGAGAGACTTTCACAGTCCTGCAGGATGCGCGGTGCAATAGAAAAGTGGTGCTGTTGGTAACAGCGAGCTGGGATCACGGGCCAACACAGGGTCAGGCGCAGTAGAGATGCGAGAAAGCTTCTGCGAGGGACGCAGCAGCTCGGGCGGATGTTGCCTCGCGCTGTTGCGTATGTTGTCTCGGTTGCAGCGTCGGCAGCGCTGCTCACACACACACACACTCGAGCAAATTAAGGTTTCGCTGCACTCCCTAAGAGAGCGCTGCGTGGATGGAGACGACGTGCACGGTCGCTCGATGCGCTTGGCGGTCGCGAGCGAGCAATCTGCCGTCAACGCCCGTGGCCGACAAATGACGGCCTTTGCGGCGGCGGTGGATGGCCGGCTGAACCCCGCGAGGACGGAGCTGAGGAGGACAACAGTGCACGGTCCGGGTCGCAGCGCAGAGCAAAGGGCGAGAGCGTTGCGCTCGCACGCTCGGCGGCGCAGCTTGTTGTTGGTTGCTGTGTTTGGAATTTGCGATTTGCGATATCGTCTCTCGCGGCGAAGACTGCTGGTGGTGCCTCGGGCGCGGGAGCGCTAGCAGCTGTGCAGCGCTCTTTGCTAGGTCCCAAACGGCAGTTTCTAACAGCGTGGGAACAATTCTCCTGCAGCTGTCGAGGAGTAGCAGGCGGGCACGCGTCGAGGTGATGAGAGGTGCAGTGCAGTGCAGTTGCAGTTCCGCCCACGCTGCTGTTGCTGCGGACGCGCGATGTCGTTCGCGGACGCGCCGCACGGTGACAGTGATGTGTGGCGGCGGCGACGAACGCGGTGGTGGTGGTGGTCGTCGTCGTCGTCGTGGCCTGTGGCACTGGCCGCTGGTCTGGTCCCTCGCACAAACGCAGCCGCGCTGGAGATGAGGCTGATGGGATTTGAGATCAAGCTATGCTCGAGATGGTCTGGTGCAAGGAGGAAGAAGGTGTGACCGAGCGAACTGAACTCTGAATAGTCAAGCGCGCTTCCAGGCAGCCAGGCTCCAGCTTCTGGCCTGTGCTCCTCGGCAAGAGCGGGATGATGAACGCATCTCCAAACTCAGTCCACTTGTTGACGATTCACTGGCGTGCAGCGTCCCGAGGCATAATTCGTGCCTCAACACGGCAACGGCGTCGCAACGCACAATACGGTACACAATGGGCTGCAGCCGCCCAGCCGGTCGCTCCAAGTGTACGGCTTCACGTCCTGCCCAGCTGCACTGCGACACATGCTCGACATGATGGGCGGTCAAGCAGGCCTGCCTGCACAACGCCAGGGGTGCTTGCAGCGGTGCTTGCAGCAGTGCTCCAATTACTCACCAGCCCGTGAATCTGGCGGCGGCACAGCCAATCACCATACGAGGTCGCATAGCAAAAGGAAGAAATCGCACGCTCGCATTACCCGCATAGGCACCTCTCCCGCGCGGACAGCAGGAGGGGGATTCGCCGAGACGCAGATGCGCGGGTGACTCTACGTAATTTCATTCTCTCTCTCCAGCCTGTTTCTGTTTGCTATTGGTCCTCACTGCATGCACATTGCGACTGCTTCCGTATCGTGTGAGCCCCGGCACGCCTGCCCCTTGCCATCCGCATGACCTCAAGAGGTGCGAGGATGCGATATTCCGCGTCCGCGATTGATCGAGATTACGCCGGTCGTGGCATTCTGAGACAGGAGGCTGATCAGCGGACTCCGAAATCCCATTCGTTGCAAGTCGTCCAACCAAACTACGGCAAAAGACCTCCACATGGCGATGCTCAAATTCAATGATCCTTCTGGTCAAGGAGTCGACGACTGCGGTCAAGAGGCCACACATCTTGGCGTTTCTCGTGCATGTAGAGGTCTCAGTTCATGCAGGGGGAGTCATGACACGACGTGACCATGATGGTATCATGCGGCTGGGCGCATCGCGGTGGTTCCGTGGTCGTTGCCACGAGCTTTCACGGTCGTACAGCAGTCATATCGCTCTCTAGTAGATTGGCCACGTCAGGATGGCGGGAGCTTGTGATCGGTGGCACAAACTTGCTGCTTTCTGTGCGCATCGCGACCCAAACTCAGCTGGACGGTCTCATAGCGCCGCATGGCCGCAGATCGCGTTGTTTCTTATGTCGACGTCCTCTCTTTGGTGGGGCAAGCTACCAGGTGAGGGCTTTTCCGCGTCTGCCTCCTTAGCACTTGTCAAGCCCCGGGAAGATTCCTGCTATGCGAGCGATGCGAAAGCAGCGGCACGTAAGAGGTACTGTATTCGACCAGGACGATCATACACCTCCTGCGTCGGCCGGCCTACCTCTTCTCCGGCGCCGCGCGTGTCATCGACGAGGTCGCTTGTAGACGCGACGACATCTTGCATCTCATCTCACGCACGCATGGCGGCACGGGGTGATGCACTCGTGCCTCACGCGGTCCACATCTCGTTCTCCGCAACCCAACAGCCGGCACTAGAGCAGTAGGCGGTATGCACTTTGACGAGGAAATTTCGCCGCCATGCCGTGCCCTAGAAAGGATCGATCGGCCGAGCCTGAGCACGGCTGCCGCTTGCGTCGTTGTAGTCGAACGAATCACATGGGGCGAAGACATGGCGCCGCGGAAGTTGGAGTGGGACCAACATCTGCATCGGAGGCACAAACGCCTCCTGCGCGCTCGCAGTAACATTCAATAAACGTTGTGCGGTATTCCCGCCGTGCAGCAACAGTCAATGCAAAGTGTTCGAGAGCTCCAGGTGTTAGCCGCATTTCCCGTGGGATGGTTGCAGTGGTGGCTTGCAGGAGAGCGTTGGTCCGACCCGCTCTGGTGAAGCAACGATGTACGAAAGCCAATTTACATGGCTTGAGCGCGAGTCTAATACGACTCCGGAACCATGGTCGCTGATGGCTAGTAGCACGGCGGTGCTGGGAACGAGTGCAAAGATAATAAGCGCCAGGCGTGAGAAACACCCTTTCGGACCTTCCAGTCTGTTGGGCCCAAGAGACATGACGTCTGCAGAGCCTTTGGTTCATGGGAGCCACAGAGGAATTCTCGAGATAGCATCGCAACTGTAAGCGACTGCGTGCGGTCGCGCCAAATACTGAATGAGGCCGATCGGCATCTGCGCTGGCCGAGGATGGTAGCTGCATGGCCCGTTGGAAAAGATGCTGAGACACGGGTGACGTCTCACCCATTCGTGATGGCAACAATGATGTCTGGAACTCGCTGGCACCAGAAATCGGCCTGGACCGTTGTGAAGCACGTTAAAAAGACTCCGACTCACTGGTAAGTTCCATGCCAGATCTGGTTGCTCTGAGACTTTGCGATCAGCCAAGGGCTACCGTGCTATTTGCAGGATGAACAAGCATCACCACGAGCACGACTCAAGACTCACGCCAACAAGCTGATACACATCGTCCTCTAGCAACCGATTTGCGGGATCCCTGAAGAGTGCACGTTCGACCGGTTGCACATGCCCTCTCCCCTATTTCCAAGCCATCACATGCCACGCAAGCAGGTGCGGGCTGTTTTTGGCGAACACCCCCTGATCACTCATCATGTATTTGGAACATCGGTAGCTTTGCTCCTCTCAGCGCTGCAGCCTAGGAGGGATGTCGACTTCAACCTTCATTCCTGCTTTTGTATTTTGCTTTGGTAACAACAACCTTGCGGAACCAAAGGAGGCGTCGGCAATTCTTTGAAGCTTTGCAACACCGCCAAGGGCAGGAGACTTGCGTGGGCACGGATGATTTACCAGACGCCGACTCGAAGAGACTAGCTGCTTGTGGCAAGGGTATACTGCTTCAGGCATAGAGGACTTCAACATCTGCAGAACTGTCATTCATCATCACTCCGCTGCGAAGCCTGTTGCACGCCCCGAGAACAGCAAACACAAGTCGTGGCCAAGGTGCAGGAGCAGAGTGTGGAACAGGACAGCTGTGAAAATGCCTTCTCAGCAAGCAGCTGTCTCTTCACGCTGGTACATGAGCCATTGGCGCCAGCAAACATGTTCGACCGATCACAATCGTACAAATCACCAGCAATATTGCTGAGATGAAGCGGGGAGGTACGAGAGCAGCATTCGTAATCTGTGATCCAACGCATGTGACGCCCAGACAATGTCGTGATCCGCAACACTCGGTGCGGTGCTGGCCACTCAAATGGAGGTCTGGACCTGGATCGACCGTATCCACTAACGAAATTCGATTCTTCCACGATTGCATTCACGCCGAAGCCACCTGGTGTTGGCCTCGGACTTTTGCACAGAAAGATCTTCGTGCCAATGCTTTCGACATGCGCGGATGAAGTCGTTCGTACGGGGAGCAACGATGCTGACAGCATCGAAGAATACTTCCAACTGTCGTTCCTGCAGCACGCAAAGCGCTGAGTGTTGCTGCGTATCTGAAGTCAAAATTCTCCTAGCTCACACTACCAGCCGTGAAGAAGCAGACGCAGCAGACTGTGAACCCTTCGACTTTACTAACGAATCTGGACAACATGCTACTAGACAAGATAATGGTCATGCGGCGAAACCTGCCAACTGTCAACAAGAGTTCATTGATATCTGCATGAGGCGACTGGCTCCAGATCTCGCTCCAGATGCTCACAGCTTCACGTTGATGCCTCACTACCGTGGACATCAGAACACTGATGAACGCGTCCGCAACGTTCCCCTTGCTAACAATCTCCACAGAAAGGCACGCCCTGCTTTGTTACCAGAGGTGGAGGTCTCCAACGATCTGGTACCACGGGAAAGCTCGTTCTCCTCTTTTCACGGATTGCACGGCGCTGGGCATGCTACAAAGCAGCAACTACCGCCCCGTCGTACTGCGCTGTACCGCAGGCTCGCCAATTCTTATTCAACACGAAGATCGACCGCCAATCACACTGAGGTCCACGACATCTTCATTGATGGTCTCGGCTCAAGATGATACTCAATTGTTCAACGTCAGGAAAGGTCAAGTGATGACCTTCATTAACGATGAAGTCCATTTGCAGGACCAACAACATCCCACCCTGCGCAACCAACACAACGCTAAGGCCACCTTGTGTTCGAGACTTGATATCCTGATCGTCGCATACGTCGAACAGGAGTTCCACTCATCCCACGTGTCACTTATACCCTCACGCTACCTCGCCTCAACTTTTAAACCAACAAACCCCAGCAAATTGAACCAACATGTAGCTGATAGACAAGTTTTCCCTTGGAAATACCAGTGCGTGTTGGAAGGATCTCCCTAACACAATGGCAGATCAAGACACGTTCCCACTCCGTCCGACTGTTCCTTCTCATACGGTACATGCATTATGACAGATCTCATACTCCTGGCAGCACGCGGGGGTACTATGCCAACAGCCGTGTGCTCAGCACCCTCGGTCAGAAAACCGCATCGTGATTACATCATTTCATGGGCCGAAAACCATAGGAAGCAGGGATGATCAATATCAAAACTGACATGCAAACGGAGAAATGTGCGCACGAGGCGCCAAACGCACCGCATATGCGATGCTCTTTTTGCACCAATGTAGCACCAGAACGCAGAATCCCAGCACGATTGGGCAAGCACTCGAGCTCAATGACCTCTCGGGCGGATCCCGTGAATGGAACACGCAAGACGATATGGAGGCGTTGGTCTTCGCCCTTTGGTTTGAAGGAGTGCTCTGTGTGCTTGCGGTGCATCGCAGTACAAAGTGCTGAGGAAGAGCATATAAGGAGAGATCGCTGGTTGAGTCGGACATCTACAACAGCTGTGCAACGAAGCAGTGGAATGGCCGAAGCTCAACATGGCATCACGGCTGCAGGCTTCACTCGAGGATGTCCAGCTTCGACCTCAGCACGTCCAGTCAGCGTCGACACGATGGTACGATAAGCCACGGAAGGATCAAGTCAAGTTGAGCGACAACGTACTCCAAGCTTTCACTCCTCAGTCTGACATTTGAGACTTTCAATCGCTGGCGTCATACTCGACTACAACGCCAGGCCTTGCAGCACCGTCAGATTACAAGGACTGTATCCTACATCGAAAGGCTAACACTGACGTATTGATACCATAAGTGAGGACGCAGGATCGAGTAGATGACGCTGCCCAACCGGGCGTGTGAACGTCAGAGCATTGGCTTCATTTATTCGGCACTTCACCTCACTCGCGTAAGAAGTATCATGCGATCTATCAGAGGGAGAGGCAGCATGCTACCCTACACACCCTGGCCCGCCAAGACCGATGACGAGTTGAGTCTTCGCAAAGCACCAAGTCACTTTCCCTTCTACTGAACAACACATCTCATCCCTCCCTCCCCTTCCGACCCCGATGCACCCTCTCGACGCTTCGGCTTCGACTTCTCAATAGGAGGCCCATCCCAAACCACAACATCCATCTGAACAACACTTCCACTTCCCAGAATCGTATGAGCCTCCACAAACTCCATGATCTTACTCACATTCAAGACCACCTGTCCGGACGGATAAGTGACCTGGTACCGGACTCTCCTTGCTTCTGAAGATGTGACTGAGTTCAATAGGCCTTGGACTGTGCTTCGAAGGTTTGTGTCTGATGAGAAGAACATGCGGCTTTGAAAGTCTCTGTTGCTGCGGAAGCGGTAGCGGAAGAGGAGTTTGCGAGGTGGGCCGATATCGTCGAATTTCTTGCTCTTGCCAAGGAGTTTCTCCAACATAATGTCGGCTGGGGACGTTGTGGCGAGTAGCTGGCCATGGGATGGGCCTCATCATAACTGATTTTGGCAGGTTTGCTACACGTGCAGAGGGACTAAGGGTGAATCTTCTGGACATGGCCAGACCGGTATGGAGCAGAGCTGCCATCATTCTTGCAGGTTCGCCATGAGAAAGCGTAGCTGGTGGACAAGAGATAAGCTTAAGCTTGCCCCCTGGTCAGTTCATTCACCCGAGCTTCTCAACGCAGAAGAGTAGCTGATGGACGAACATGGCATTGGTCGAGAATTCCAAGTGCCCTCTATCAACTTCACCTAACGTCCACCTTTCGCGGCTTCCAGCCACATCGAAACTTGCTTGCCTTCTCCACGACCAACGATGAAAGCGCCAGCAAGTTTGATTCCCAGTCACCAATCACTGACAATCGCCTCAACAATGCCTCCAAGCTCGTGCAGCACACTAGTGATACATCCTCATCTCGAACTCCTCACTGACCACTCCAGCCCCAGCCCGTTCCCTACCAAAAGAGTAAAATCACCATGTCCAATCAACTCAAGTCGCGAACAAGAAGACGCCTCCTACAGGAAAGAGGTCCGCATGCACGGCGCAAACGCCAAACGCCGCTTCTCAGCACCCTCCCTCCTACCCGCCTCCGACTCAACCTGGACCAGCGGCCTCATCTTCCGCACCCGCTTCCACACAGCCCTCGACTGGCAGAACCTTCACATCCACGTCTCCGGCGACGAAGCTCGCATTGCCGTCCAAGGGTTGCTCGAGCAAGTGATCCCAAAAGAGACGGCAGCGGTCTGGTTGGTCCACGACGGAGTGGAGTTTCCAGTAGTGGACTTGGAGGATGTGATGGATTGGATTCAGGAGAAGAGTGTGGTCGAGAGTGGGAGTGAGGTGGTGATGGATACGGTGGTATATGATTATGATCCTACGGAGAGAAGGATACAGAGAGGTTTGAGGCTTATGAGAAGACGAAGAGGAAGGTGAAGAAAATTACCCCAACTGGAAGAGAGTTTAAGTGTGGTGTGAGGTAGATGAGCAGGATGTACTCAACTGTGGGAAGTGCTTTAGGTTTGTGGGTGGCCGGAGTCTTGTAAATGTCCAAATCTAGCACATTCTGTTGCCATGTGTCGGCAGTTGTCTACTTCGAGTGCTGGGTTAGGTTGTAACAGCCCATACTGCGTGGTAGACGAATTGGCTCGTAGGAAAACAGAAGACTGCCTTTGATTGACGAACCCAGTCGTCCGTCTGTGTGCAGCAAACGTACAATCAACATATTATTTCTTTCAGCCTCTCAGCAGCCTAGAGAATCTGTCGAGATGCAGCTCACGGATCGTGTGCACCGTATTGTCGCCGTCCCACCACTTTTCTTAGCACATAAACCTAAGTACTATTGCCTCAGGTGTTGACATTCTGAAGCCAAACGACGACGGACTGTCTGCAATCATGTGAGCATTTCGGGGACGATCATGAAACGAGTAGGTAGAAGAATCGACACAAAACAATTCTCATTCCGTTTCTATCTTGCACAGCATTCTATTGTCGCTGCGCGTGCAGCTCTCGTTTGCTCGCGCCGGAGCCGATGCATTCCCATACTGTTTACATCAATCAGTTAAAGCCTTTCTGAACGCCCATCGCCTGGCAGTGTCACAAGCGCAGCTGCCCAAATACCCGAGTCCGTCTACGCAGAACGCCAGGCCGTTAACGCATTGCATGAACCAAAAACCAGCCCTCGGAGGAAGAATGCCACAGGACATCTACCAGCGCTGACGGTCACCGCCGAGAGGAGCGTTATTCGATCCGGTCCAACCGCCGCGTCCCCCCCGGCCTCCGCCCCGACCACGACCTCCACCCCAGCCGCGGCTACCGCCACCTCCTCCGCCGCCGTAGCGTGCCATCTCGGCGAGGCGCGGATCGACGGTCTGCTTAGCTTCGGTCAAGATGCCAACAAGCTCGCGAGCCTGCTTGGAGTCTGAGAAAAAGTTAGCGATGTTCGTGCTCAAAGGTATTAAGGGACTCACTGTCAGTGGTGAAGAGGGTGATGGCTGTACCCAAACGGCCAGCACGACCAGTACGACCGATACGGTGCACATAATCCTCCGAGTTGTTTGGGTAGTCGTAGTTGAAGACATGAGTGATGTCCTTGACGTCTTGACACGCGAAATGTTAGTACGACGCTGTGGATGTAGGGTAAGTCGGAGCGAGCAATTGCGATCCTTTGGCCGGATGCGGGATCTGTCTGAGGCGCAACATGCGGCACTCGTGGCAGCCTTGTCATGGCGATCAAGGTGCGTGACGCTCTTTGCGGGCACAATTACAAACACAAGGTCACGGGCCGTGAACATTCTCCGAGTAGGATCCTTGGACGCGCGCAGCTGTTGAGACCAACGCAACATTGAAAGACTCATAGTCCGCTTCTCCACTGGTCAGAAACACAGGAGCAGAGAAACGGAGAGGCACGGCGAAGACGAGCTTCACCGATAAAGTCTCCAAGGACCCTTTGTGAAGAACAAAGGAACACTGATAGCCCTAGACGTTATGGTTATGTGTGCACGCCGAGCGCAGAGAGTGCAGCATCGGGAGTACAGATCTCACGCTTACCAGCGTGAAGGAAGGGAAAGGGGTGTGGAAGGGGGATATGCTGGGAGTCAATCATACCGATACCACGCGAAGCCACGTCGGTGGCAACCATGATGGGGCTCTTTCCGGTCTTGAATTCATTGAGGACCCAGTCACGCTCGTTCTGCTGCTTGTCACCGTGGATGGAAAGGGCCGGCCAGCCATCTTGACGAAGGAAGCGAGTGATGTCGTCAGCAATGCGCTTGGTGCCAGTGAAGATGAGGATCTTGTTGGCCTTGTCCTCCATGATCTTCTCGAGGTGCTTGATCATCTTGTCGCGCTT